>APFE030906361.1:12828-33170 GCA_000404065.3 Pinus taeda | reverse complement strand
CCCCATATTTACAAATTAACATTATCACACCCCATATTTACAGATGGAGAAAAAGGTCTTGATGCTCCTGCATCAGATGTGTATACAATTCCTAAAATGCAGTCTAAGATGATAAACAAATGTTTAATCTTCTTTTGGCAATGAAAATCCTAACTACTTGTTGAGTCCCAAACTTACACCTTCCCTACATTCCTTTTTAGCCTTTTTCTCCAATTACCTGAACCTCTAAGCTATCAAATCATTGCATAATAGTTTAAAATGAGTATATAAATGGTTTCCTAACTATGTTTTGTGACTGCTATTTGGTTTAGATTTTTGTTCAACCAACTGTGGAATTTGCCACTTTCCGCAGCCAGAATCAGTTTCCGCAGCCTTTTTGTTAAATTGTATGCTACAGGTGTCCATTGAAGAACTTAGCCACATGGGCAAGCTATAAAGGACGTGGACATGGAGCGTGTCCCCTTGGTTCAGCCAAATCATCCATAGAATCCTGCGGTCAAGGTCGGTCAAATGGTGGTCAACATAAAGAGTTAAGCGGTGGCACAGCTCTGTTTTCAGCACGAGGAGGTTTGCGTGGCAAGGTCTTGAGTTTTATGAGGTGCATTAACACCTAGGGACTGCTCATCGACCGAATCCAACAAACCATCTCTTGGATTTACTGTCCATGGCCACCATACTGCTATAACTCCGGATTTTGTCTTTTACGTGCTTGGCTACCTGCGCAGGCCGTGTTAATTTGTTATGTATTTTTCTGCTATAAATAACGCATCTCCATATGCGTATAGGGAGTTAGTTGCTGTGTAAAATTTGACTGTTGTAAGAGCCTTGGAGCCGAGACTTAGTCTCTATTTCATGACTGTTTTGCAATATATGACAAAACGCTGATTACTTGTTCAAATTCGTGATTGGTTCTGAATGACCGAGGGTGCAGAGGGCCCCTGTACACCAAGGTCTTGTAGCTGATGTATAGCTTTATGTTTTTTTACGTTTTACGCTTTTGATACCATAGATACTTGTTGTATATATATTAATTTGCTCATGGTTGATGTCATTTTCCTATTCATAGGTTCTTTCATGCTTTTATTTGATTGACAATTGATCAGTGTTTGAATTTTAGGGTCTGATAGGAAGCTCGGGCAGTACATATAGGTTTTGATGACTAATGACATGATGGGATTATGTTGTCCTACTGCTGATTTGTTTTATTGATTTTATTTCCAGCATTGCTTATTTCTTAGTTTTGCTTTGATTCATTTACTTTGCTGCAAGTTAGTGATTAGACTATTCATATCATTCTTCAGTTACCAAATGATGAGGGATTATAAGAGTGAATGTGTAGCTTAATCTTAGTTTTATTTCATGCAACTTAGATATCAGATCATTCAATTTGTGTATGAGTGCTTCCTATAGCCAGAGCGAGTCAAATGGTGAGGGTTCAAAAATGAGTTGATGTGATATGATTAGTTTACTTTGCTTTTATTCTTTCAATTGCTTTGAGTTCGGTCTTTTCTCTTCTTTATAACAGCAGTAAGGATACTGGGTTCCATAGTCATAGTTCACTGTTTTGTTAATTAGAATCTAGGCACATCTTGATTTCATCGTTGTAAAGTTTGAATACTTTTAGATCGCTTTGAAGTTTGGAAATTATTCATTGAATACAATTGTCCACATCTCACACACACCATTCCACATTAGGAAATCAAAAAGAAGATAAATCCAAAAACAAACCAAAAAAAACTAAAAACGACAAGGAAATAAGAAAATGGTTATCTTGCATAGATAGTGCACTTCACTTCAACAATTTATGACTCCCAGATTGACAATTCACATAAGCAATTTAGAACACACTAAATTGACCAAACACTACTAAGGAAAGAAAGTTGAGAATCTTTCAACAAAGAGCACAGAGCACACATTAAATGCACCGTCCTAAATCAAACCAAGCAGTCTAAATGCAAATGCACATGTATGTATTTGTTTTTCAGCCTTCTTAATGTATGAATGATGATAAGAAAGCTAAGTGTAAATTTGAATTATTTTCAAAGCGAAAATACTCAACAAATTTATTTTCAAAATGAAGTGAAGGTAAGGGAGACACTTTGCGATTTCGAAATGAAAATTGCTTTTCAACACTTTAAAACTACTAATTCAAATCATATACACGAGTAACTGTATAATAGACTATCAAGAACAATGAGATTGTCTTCTATGACTGAAAACGACAGTTACGACACTTTCAGATTAAGAAACGACAGTTCGACTATGCTATTTCTTTGCAAAAGAGAACTGAAAATGGCGCACAATACATAAAAACACTTACAGTTCTTTGCACAATGGAGGTGGAATGATGTAAGAGAAGGGGGTTTTCACAGAGATACACTAACCACAGACAGCAAAACTCCAGAATAGAACTGAAAATAGTGAAGGAAAAACCAAAGTCTGAAGGTAAAGTTAACCTTCCCTGACCATCGCACCTATCACACAGTGAATTCAGTATGCAGCGCACCTACTGCACACAAGATGTGCGATGCATACAGACTGCCTTGAAGGCAGGGTGCGATGGTACTAGTGCGAGACTTTTAACGAGTTTTTGCTCACAATTTGCAATTCAGTTCAGGGATTTAGGCCGAGTAAGTGATGTTCAGTATATGTAAATCACAGGGGTTGATCTAAGGAGGTTACTAGAGCCACCACTTACGGCAATTAGAAATTTTGCAGATCGATTGTTTAATTCATAAACAAAACCCGAAGATAGACTGAAGTAGCATTGATCTACTTTGCATTTGTATAACAAATGCAGTTCGAAGGCTAGCTGGCTTGACTTCAGGCTTTGTCTGTAAGTTTATAAAACAAACAAGGATAGGCTAACAAACAATCTATTCTCTCCCCAGCGGAGTCGCCATTTTTTTACCGGCAATAGTGTCCACTCAGAGCTGTTATTCCCACTAAGACTGGTAGCTATCTTAGAAATAAACAAGTAAAGTCTACTTTTGCTTTCCTTTATGAAAATAGATAAGAGTGGAACAAAGGACACCAACCTTAGTCTTGCACTTGGTTTCCTTGCTTGATTCCTCTCCTTCCTGATAGACCTTTGCCGCTTCTTCTTCATTTGCCCATCAAAGCAGCATACTACTATCGAAGAACAGAGATATATATTCATAAATAACACAGGACTGGATACGTGTTAACCATACAAATGCATATATAAACAAACATACAAGAATATGGAGGAAAACTTGTATAGCTTTATTAAGATCAAGAATAGCAAGAGGATTACAACCATATGTTCTGACCCAGCATCATCCTCCAGCAAGAAAGCCCTTCTTCACCTCAAGTAAAGCTTAGATCAGCCAACACTATGAAGTTTCACCAGAAAACCAACAGCACTTCTCTACAAGATACAAGATTCCAGCCTCCAGATCTCTGTGATGAGGGATCCATATATAGATGATTGTAGGGGGGTGAGTCATCTTCTCAGGTTTTGATTAGTTTCCTCTCTCTGAAAGTTCTTGATTCCACTTGGAGACTGATGATCTCTTACTCATCCCTGGTCGAAAACAAAGAGGCAAGTGTCAGAGGGGAAGCTTCTGGAAGATTCTATGATCTTCCACCTCGCAAACTGTCTCTGCCATTTGTCCATTCTTTCCCATCTCACCCTACAAAGGGGAAATCTAGTATGCATCACACCCTTTACACTGGGAAGGTGATATGCATCGCACCCTTTGCACTGGGTATTCAGTATGGTCCAGTTTTGACCATTTCTGAGCAGTTTTTAGTGGAGAACTTCTGGGAGATGATGTAATCAACTGACCTTGTTCCTTTAGGTAGTGAAGCAAAAATTTTAGGGACTTAGAAGCCCTTAGTTTATGGATATTTATGATTTGGGCTGCAGTGCCCAAAAATGTCTATAACATGCCCCCAATGCATTAGCAACACAAGGCCAAGAAAGATTGGGGATGTCAATATAAACATAACCTGATTGGGCATAGATCAAATCATATTTTAAGGTTAGTTGGAGAGATTCTTCCTCTGCATGAGGGAAGTGAGAGGTGACATCTTTACCTATGGGGGCCAAAATAGTTCTTAAAAACCAATCCATATATACACGGTCTTTAAACTCAGGGGATCTACACATTCTCCTCCTTCTGCACCATTCTTCAACATGGTCAAAAAGGTGGGTGGTAGAAGTTTGACAAAAATATTTCAAGAGTTTGGTACCTATGTCATATCGAAAAGGTAACTGGAAATAGGATTTTTTTTTTGGTGAGAGTCGCAAAGGTAGAATGGGAAGCACACAGTTGGTCTACATACCATTTGGTAGCAAATCTAGTTAGGATGTGTTGGAAGAGACAGACAAATGGAGTCTTTGGCAATGGAATTCAATGAACACCACACGTGAAAACAAAGAACATGATTTGTGGGGGCTTCTCTAGGATTAAATTCAAACTTGGGAATTTCAGAAGGAATCTTGGTAGGCATAAGAGGCCAATTTGGGTTATGGAGAAGAGGATCATTGATGAGTTGGCTGAAAATAGGGAGGCTCAAACCAGCCATATAAGTAAGGGAGGATTAATGGCCACACCGATAGAGGTTCCTCCAAAAGGGTTACCTTGGTTAAGACCTTGGTTTCCACCACCCACATTGGTGCCTAACATGGTGGCGGTGCGGGATTGGGAAGATTCAGAATCAGAGGAATCAATGGAGGACTATGAGGATGAGTTTGAACTTGATGAGAGAGAGTAAGATGTCCTAAAGGAAAATGGGGGCGAAGGCCATGAAGTCTCTGTGATAGATGCATAGGGGGTGCAATGGTGCCAAGACAAAGATGACTCAATAGACTAAAGGGTGATAATAGGAGGAAAGAGTAACAAACATCAAGCAAACACCTGGTGTAGTGATGCCAAGTGTAAACTAACTATAACAATATGCTACTCTATTTCAAGAAAACACGTCTTATCAAAGAAAAATGACCTCTAGCCTAAAGTTAATCTAAATCCTCAAACAAGTCCTAGTTATACTATTTCAGATGGCCTTCCCAGAGACTTCTTACTTGATGGAATCGAATCCCCGCAAGCAAATTTGTATAGAGAAAAGTGGGGTAGAGTACTAACTTCTTGCCCATAGCCAGTCCTATAGGGTGTTTTCCAAAGATTGGCCATTAAGGTTACCTTCGTCCCACAGGGGGTGGTCAAGTCTTGAGCTTCTTGGTGATCAACATGACACGAAATTCCCTACCACGGTTTGGGTAGCCTTAAGGAGAACCACTTGCATCATGAGCTAGCCTAACTCCCTTTGAATATGGTTTCTGACGCACTCCAACTTTGGACATTGGGATGGTGAAGGATTTTAAGGTCCCTAATATGTCAACTTGTTACGTCTCAATGTAAGTGATCAATGGGTGTTAATGGAAGCCTATCCCATTGATCCTACACCTAACTACAAAGATTGTTTTGGCCCTGGTGCCCAAGTGGGCTTAATCTATGCGAGTAAAATTATTAAGGTGTAGTGTTTCAAATCTTGGATTGGTGGTGTTAACCAAGCTCACGTTCACTTAGGGGGTGTTTATGTGGCAAATGTGTCAAGTGGATGAGTTAATTGAGCATTTTTTTATAATGCCAATTGGTGGGCTCCAGTATTGTAGCAATGATGCTGCAACTCTTGGGACTCCCTTCTTTACTTTTATCAACCCAGTTGTTCGTAACAAACTTGGAGGCGACGGTGCTATATGCACAAGTACTAGCTTTTTCCGCAGGCTGTCACTTGATCAGCTGGCACAAGTTCGCTAGGAGCTTAAGCCAACTTCTATGAGCTCTTAGAATAAGCTTTTAACTGTGATGGATGAAAGCTAACTCAAAGGAGGCTAGTCTACTTGCAGAAATAAGCTGAAAGCTAAAAAGAAACGCAAACCCTAGCAAACCCTAGTTTTACTGACTAACGCTACTTGTGCAAGAAAAGAGATGAAAATGGTGGAACTAGATGCCATTGACTATTGGAAAGGTAAAATGCATGTGTCTAAGCTACTTCTGAAGAGAAATATGAAAAAAACCTCTTTTTGCATTTTTGAGTAATTTCACAGAATTATTATGCATGTGCTTTAACTATTTTTGACTGTGCGGAGGTTGATTGGAGAAAGGAAATGGAGTGGGCACTTGCAGGAGGTTGGGAAGGTGAGAAGAGGGCCTAAGGGGTCCCTAACACCCTTCCAAAGAGTTTCACAGTGATCGGATCTCGAAAAACCGCTCATGTGAACTTCCACAGGAAGTCTGCAGGGGTTCTACAGGAAGATCCGAAAGAGGATTTTCGAGGGTTGATGGAGGAAAAATGGTGGGAAAGTGGAAATGGAGATTGGGTAAGGATGTTAAGGGGTCTAGGACCTGGTGAATGAGGCTAAGGAGTGATTAAGGTGATTGGATTTGTTTAAGGATGGAGGGAGCAATGATGCACAAGAATGTGGAAATTAGGGCAAAGTGGGAAAATGTGCAAATGAAGGGAAGGAATCTTGGATTAGGGGTTGGATCAGGTTGTATGATGGAGGAAGGGTAGGCAGGGAGGTATCACAGGTGTTCTGCACACTATTTTCCAAAACTGATCAACAAAGACTAGGAAAACCAAAGATCTAGCTATTTTGACCTAAAAACCATAAACATGATGAACAAAAGTTTATTAGTAGAAAATCATGCAAGATAACTATGGAAGCTAAGCAATAATAGATTCTAAACATGCAAGCACAACTGGTATCAACTTCCCTAACTAAAAATCTAACACTAGCAATTTCATGAAGAGGCAAAAACAATGTTTTTGTGGCAGCCAGTATGCCTTGGTCTCAGCTCATGTCCAAGGAGGGAGAGATGAGATCAAGGATTGATTGGTGTCCTTTTTTCAGGTCTTTTCCTTTACCAAACTATCAAATCAACCTGAAGCATGAAAAGCTATCTCAATCATCAAAGACGACCTAAGTAACAAAGCAAGATTTTAATCTAAATAGCAGAAATTATTCTAGGAATGCAACAAAAAACATATAAAAGTACACAAAGGAGGTACTGGCACTTGGGTTGGGCCCAACCCCAAGAGCTACATCCTCCTAAGAAAGCTCAGAGCTGGTACAAGGTGAAATTTATCTCCATTACTCAAAAAATAATCATGTCACAAAACTGTTACATCAAAAGCTTGAAGTTGAGTTGAAAGGCAGAGCTACACTCAAGTGCGAAAAACAACTGTTCAATGGCTAACCTACTAAGGCTTTAAGCCTTCCTACTTATGCACTATGAGGACTCCCAACAACCCTCCTTAACTTTAGGGGCTTGGCTGCTCAAGGCTGCAGTTAATCAGCCACTTCAAAAAATCTGCTTGGCTGCCCCTTGAAATCATCTTTGGTGGGCTGTTGAACTCCGAGTGATGGTGGAGAACTCGAGGAAAGGGTGATTTAGTTCTGGAGACACCCTTCCTATGAATCCTTAGCCTTGTTCCTTCGTATTTGGCTGTCAACTAGCTCATAAATGCTTGACCTTGGTTCAAAAGATGTCCAAAAATTTGCAATAAACACGTATTAGAATTTGTGATCAAGTGACTATTCTCATTCATTCAATTAACATAAATATATTCAAAAGCATGCATAGAACTATGAAGAATGGTGGATTAATCGATAATAATAGGCAAAATGAGCCCAATAAGTTACCCATTTTTGGGCCTCATCATCACCCCCCTTCTGAATGTGTTGCTCATCCTTTGAGCAACTAATCCAGCTCATCATCTTTGATTGCCTTGACCACCTCTCTAACATCCTAGGCTTCCGAGGTGATGTCCTCTTCTTGGTCATGAAACCCTACTTTTCTCTCTACCTCCTCCCACTGCCTGTGTTCTTCTTCTTATTTGACCCCTTCCAGCAGTCCCAAAAGCAATGGAGGACTGAACTTTAGGCCAATCCAGCTGGCCGTTAGATTTTTGCATTGACTATTTGTAGAGAGGTACTCTGGCCAAAGCCTCCCACATCTTGGTTGGGGAGTGGTACTCCATTATTTTAAGACTGTGGGACAAGGTGTTCCATCTCCTGGTGCGAGCATGTATGCAATTATCACCCAACAGTCTCTCCATGTCCTCAAAGTGTGCGATGGCCTGAGCTTGTCTTTAAATGTAGTCTGGGAGAGCTTAAGGGTTGTTGGCCAGGTGCTGATGGGCATACACTAAAGCTGAGGGATCTTCTAGTTCTGCTCTAATCATGAGTCGCTCACTCAGTTCCCTGTCCATAACTTCTTGAATTTCTGTTGCCCTCTTTTCCTCATGGTTTAACGAAGAGGTCATGGTCATTATTTGCACATCTCCCAATGCTGTATTGGGTTCCCATAGTGTTATATCTCCAAATCTCACTCTTGAGGTTGTGAGGTTGCACTCATGGCCTAGGGCAACCCCTCCTTCTAGACCTAGTCCCAAGTTTAAAAAATAGTGTTTTATTTCCTATACGCGACATTGCCCTGAGCTAAACACGTGTATACGTGGGTATGTGTATACCCAACCCGCGTATATGTTTAAAAACACTTTAAAAAAATAAATCTCCTTAATTTCGGGCGGAGATCACGGGTTTTACCTGTTGATTACCTGTTAGTGCCCGTGGCCCAACTGTTCCCAATGAATTCCAAACTAAAAAACTACTTTGGGAGAATTATAAAAAGGCTTCTATGGGAAGGCCAAAGGGAGGAGAGAAGAGAGAGAAAGATTACTATGCTGAGATTTCCCTGACCAGGTTTGAAGATCCTTGTGCCTCCTGCACTTCCTGCATTCTACAGGAAACCCTTGTTTCCTTGTGTGTGTTGATGATTTCATACTACTTGAGATATCATGGAGTAAGTCATGGGAGGAGTTTGTTAAAGGCTTGAGACTGGACGAATCCGGGAGATGGTTCCGCTTGGAGCCTGCAAAAGGACGAATCAAGTGAAATTATTCCTTTTCTGTACTTTATTTGTCTATAATAAAAGAAACACATGTCTTTGTTCCTGATATAGATCTTCTTCATGTTATGATATTCATATTATGATTCATATGTGAACGGTTGTTTAATTTGCATAACTAACTACCTTTCCTTATAATATGAAGAGCGTTTCTTTATGATGTTTAGTCCATATACTGCTGTACTTTCTTGAGTTGATTGTTTTGCAGGTCAAAGAAGCAAAGGAACTCCAAGAAGGGTTTGGACCCTGGAAGGCTCTTCTCAAACGTAGGACCTCAGGTACGCCCCCTATCGCAAAGTTTGCTTATAGTAGCATTATGATTGCATGGAATGTGTGTTTCTTTGCATAGATAACATCCAGTATGCTAGGGTATTCACCCAAGACCCTAGGGCAGTTTATCCCACAACAGAATTGGCGACTCCACTGGGGACAATACTATTGTTGTTCCTAGTTTCGGTGTATTCAAGCCAATCAGGGCTCAATTGTCTGTTTATCTTCTGTTTCTGTGTAGTCAGTGCCTGAATTGTGAGCTTTGATCAGTTTTTTCCAGACTTTTCTTTGTTTTTCTTGGAAGCTTTTTTATACGCTAGTTTCTCTGCTTACAGAAGCATATATACGCATCTTTCCTTAAGTGAACCTACGTATACGCATGTTTCCTTAAGCCTTGTCACGTATACACGCATCTGTGTGCAAACACAGTCGTGTATATCTTTAATTTTCAAGATTTTTAAAATTTGTTTGTTAATGGAAGATAATATGCTGGTCTGATTCAGTTTGGAACAATCACTGTTCTATCACAGTCTTTAGTTTTACAACAGGCGTCTTGTTTCAAATTCTCTCTGATTGTGAAAAGGTTGGTCTTGTTCGTTTTTCTTGCAAACATCATTTATTTGTGCTTAAGCACACAAGGTTTCTCGCAAGGAATCTTGGCTGCTCTCTGTATTCAGGGTAGAAAGATTGATTTCGATCTTTGTGTTGAGTTTTGTTTTAATGACTTTTTGGTTTGCATGTTTGAACTATTTTTATGACCATCTGCTTTTCTTGCTTTCTGAAAGTCATTTGTTCACGCTTTCTTGAAAGTTGTCTTTTCAATCTTTTGGTTTCCATTGCCAAGCTTGTCTCGCTGCTTATTGATTGTTAAAAGAATTTCAAAGCACCTTTTTTGTTGAGTTCCCACTTGTTTTGTGTCGTAAACTCGCAAAGTGCTTCATTGCCTATTTTTCGGTCATCAAGTTTCAGTCTTGTTAGAGCATTTTTGAAAAGTCGTTTTTGAGTTGCTTTTGAAGGAAACTTCTTGAAACTTTGTTTTGCTTTCTTGAACTTTGTTTTGATTGAGTTTTCCTTTTTGTTGAGTGAAAGTGCCTATTTGTCTATCTTCATCTAGCTTTTAGTGCTTAGACGAAATAAGCAACAAAAACTTATATTCCATCTAAACATTTAAGTGGAAAATCTAAAATCCATAAACAAGCAACTTTCATATTTTGATTTAAGAGTAGTTTTGAATTTTGCATCGGCATGTACTTGTTTCATTAGGAATAGTTTGTGCATATTGCTAGGCATTTATAGTTTTGTTAGCTTTTGTGAGTGTGAAGTTTGAAGAAAAGAAAAGAAAAAGTTGTACTTTTATTTGAAGTTCCTCTGAACCCTATAGAAATTTCTTTTCATTGAAAACGAAAACAAGTGCATTTGCATGTAGTTTGGTTTTTATTAATTTCTTTTGCGTCAAAACACCACCAGTTTCACTTCCATTATCCCTTGACTTAAATAAAAATGCGTTATACTAGAACTTTATATTTTTCGAGTTAGATACATCAACAAGTTTTAGGATATTTTAGGGCCTTGGATTAGGTGAGTGGAGAGTTAACTCTCCAAGGCCATTTTAAACTGTCAAACATAGGAGTTTGAATAGTGAGTGAAAATCCAATAGTGTTAGGAAGACCAGGAAAGCTTCGGATCTGGGAGTTAAGCACGAGGGTCTGTAAAGACAGGGAAGAGAGATACCCCCTCTCCTACTTGTCCGAGCTTACCTCACGACTGTTCCGCCTGGCTTCTGATACAAGTTGGTAACCTTAGTTGCTACTCCTAGGGATCTACACAGGTGGCTGCGGAGGGGAATCCCGTGGCACCTGAGGTTGACATTGTATCACTCTCAACGATACTACTAGAGGGCACCCTTGCGAAGCTTGGGGGCTTGCATCGGCGCAGGCTATTATTAGGAGGTCAATGTAACTTCCTCTGTTACCTTCAATGATAGGACTGGGCCGTCGTTATCCCAGACTATCTTCAGAAGGCCCCTTACTTCACTTTCTCGTATTTTGGTGTCCGGTCCTAATCACCCGGAGCGGAAATACTTGGAAGTTGTTTGACTGGCTGGTATCTTTAGGGACTTTATAGTGTGTGATCTGTGCTCCTAGTTGCCCTAGCTTTCAATTTTTTGAGTCTTTAGTTAGATCTTAACAAAAAATTCAAAGTGGCTGACCGATCGCCTAGACGGTCTCGAAGACTTAGTGGTATTTCACCACCAAGTTCAGAGCCTTCACCTAGAAAGCGCAGAGGTAATACTGCTGGAGGGTTTTGTCCCGTGGAGCTGATGCATCGGGGATTGATCCTCCCCTCGGGGGCATTAGTGTTCAAGATAGACCTGGTACTTCCACAGGACAAGAGAGAAATACTCCAGTACTTTCTCAAGTTCTCTTTCGGATGCAAGATAACGTAGAGGTAGAAGAACTCTCAGAGTCGTTAGCGGCTCTGAATTCTCCCCTACCTCCTAGCCATCCAGAAGTATTACAATACGTTGGGTCTCCAATGCATTGACCGTCAAGTCTAGGTCACATAACGCACTTACCATCGATGACCACTACTGGAAGCATGGCTTCTACTACAGGTGCTACAACTGTGCAGACTCCAATATCTGTACAAGGGGGAGGAACTATTTCCATCCACTCCACTTCTTTATTCGGGTCTTTTGCTAGCACATCTTTAGTTTGGACTACCTCCATTTCTTCTACGAGTGGAAACTCCCAAACCAATGCTTTTAGTTCTGGATTTTTCCCATTTGGCACCCATTCACAAGGTATTCCGTCAGTTCCATTTAGTTCCGACACATCCATGATGGGTGGATCAGCTTCATTCAAGGGTTTTCCTTTTGGAAGTGGTCATATACCACATTCCAACCCAACAATTGGATCTATGCCTTTCTCTTCTTTAGGACAAGGTAGCAATCCTTTTCAAGGTTGGACTAACCCTGCGGTTAGTAGTATGGGAACTGGGAATTCGTTTCTTGGCCAACAAGGGAATAGGCCATACTCCACGGTTAGTTCATTTCGAAGTATTCCTCCCCTAGCCTCTGCTTGGGATCCTTGTCAGGGGTTGTCTACTCCTTATAATCCTTTAGGAGGAAGCTTCGCCGGTTATGGAGGTTTTGCGGTCGGAGTTGGTCAAACTCTGAGTTATGTTGGATCACAAAGCAAGCCTTTTGGTTCAGCTGGTTCTGTAGGTTACTTCGGGCAGCTTGGTGCCTTCCAAAATCCAGGCCAACCTTTTTAGAACTTTGGGAGTTCCGCCCAGTCTGGGTGGAACCCCCAAGGTCCTCCTAGGCTTCCGTTTCACCCAACTTTGAACTTGCCAAACCTCACAAAGTTAACAAATGATCCAATCAAATATAATCCAGCCTGGCCTTCGGTCCTAACCAAACTCCCTTCAGACATTCCAAAATTCGAAGGGAAGAGCGGTGAGGACCCAGGCGACCATGTGACCACATTCCATTTGTGGTGCTCGTCGAACTCCCTTATTGATGATTCAGTTAGGTTGAGACTTTTTCAACGCACCTTGACTGGTAATGCGGCCAAATGGTATATAGAGTTTCCAAGGGGCAGCTTTACATCTTTTGCCGACTTAGCTAATATTTTCTTGAATCATTTCCAGTTGCCCATCTGTTATGATGCCGGAACTGAACTTCTGGCAAATTTTCGTCAAGACATGGCAACTCACATTTCTGACCATATTCAGGAATGGAGACGAAGAAAGAGGCTCATTAAAGCCGAAATCCCTCTGGAGTACCATCTCGAATGGTTTTTGAAATCTTTACAACCTGAGATCTCTAAGGATGTCTCGATGTCCAGAGTTTCCTCCGAGGAGCAAGGTATTTTTGGGCCCAACAATTAGAATTGATCTACTTTCAGTCTGGGATCCTACAAAAATACTTGCCAGATGATCCTGGGTCAAAGGTTGTCATAGCCAAGTCAAAGCCAGGTCCCCATAGGGATGGTATCGTTGGATCGGTAGATACGAATATGGTGAACTTGTTGAGCCAATTGCAACAGTTGTCATTGCAAACTGCTTCAAACAACTAAGTCACATCGTCTACTACTTCGTCTTCCCAACCCTCTTCCATTAATGCCGTCCAATCTAATAACCCCAAAGGAAATCAAAGTTCCAATGGGAAAAAGAAAGGACGAGGTAAGACAAAAAATCAGGATGGGAAGGCTAACACAAATAAATCCGGCAATAATGCTGGTGGGGGTAGAAATGAGTCTAAAACGAAAGTCAAGTTTCCATGCAAGTTGTGCAGTGGAGACCATTTAACTCATCTCTGCTCGAAGATTCAGAATGCTCAGCGCTTGTTAGGGCAACAAGGGGCTTCTAGTTCTCAAAGCTATGTTAACCAACCCTTTTCCCCAAGGGCAACAATTGCTTGCTGGCGCGAGTTCAAATCCTGGTACCTCCTCAGGGGGCAGCCAGGAAGGGGAAAAATTATCGAACGTTTTCATGATGGGTTCTAATGTACATGTGGCTACTCGGTCACATGATTACAGTGAAGCTGAAACTTCTAAGCACAAAACTGCTCCCGGGAATACCGACCTTCATATTGAGCGACCCCCTGTTGAGACTATACCACGGATACCGAAAGGTTCCGCTAAATGCGCGACTATCAATCCTAATGCTAGGGTCACCCATAATTATTCCATTGTGGAGGATCTAGCCCAGAGTCCATGTGATATGTTCGCTTTAGAGGTTCTCCACTCATGTCCGGCTCAACGAAGTGCTTTACTCTCGACAATTGGGGTAGTTGATCCAACCAATTCTTTAGTGCTCACTTTTAACATGTTAAATTTCAAAAAGCGACTCCCTCATCACATGACTTTCCAGATAAAGTCTACATACTGAAATATTAATATTTTTTCGCACCGTTATTGATGAAGGAGTTTCCACGTGCGTCATGTCGATGTCTTGCTGGAAGGCCATTGGATCTCCTTCGGCTGTTCCTTCACCTACCCTTCTGACTGTGTTTGATGGACATTCTCACAGGCCGCATGGGATTATCTCGACCTTTCCTATATGTGTTGGAGGAAAGGTCATCAATGTTGAAGTAGAAGTCATAGATGCTAACCCAGACTATAATCTCCTCTTAGGAAGGAATCGGGTATACGAGATGGATGCCGTTGTTTCGACTCTATTTCGTGTCATCTGCTTTCCTCATGAAGGGAGAATCGTTAAGGTTGATCAATTGGATTATTGTCCAGTTGATCCTCAAGCAATTTCTGACTCTACTGTCCCCCTTAGTGGATAACCCTCGCCCTCCTACGGAGAATCTAGGAGTTGGGATGTATTCCTCATTGATAGGTAGTTTCCCTCTCCTATCGCTCGAATCAATGTCGTTTCATCATCCAATGAGTCTCCTCGAGAAGGGTTCTTCCGAACTCATTATTTTTCGGACCCTTGGACCTTGCCTTCACCTATGACCACATTAGCTGAAGGACAAGTAAATGGAATGGAATCCTCTATGTCTGCGGCTGAGCTTAGATATTAGTTTATCATTAACTCCGTAGATGACCACTTTGCTCCTTTTGAAGAGGAGTTAGAGGGTTATGTGGTCCCGACTTGGGCCTTTGATTCCAACTCCACCTTGGACTGCTTAGATACGGTTTTACCTTCTGAAGAAGCAATCCTCAAAGTGATGATGGGTGTAGATCGACCTTGGGAAGACTTACACCATCGTTCATATTTCCTTCCTCCATTGCAGGATGTGGAAGCTAGGTTCTCCAAGCTATTCACTAGTGATGTTTGTAAGATATCGAATCCTTTGGCTCCAACACACTTTCGTGCCGAAGGTAATATGTCGGTGATCTCAGAAACGATATCTATAAACATCTCTAGGGACCCTAACGTGATTGAGAATCTCTTCATCAAAATTGAATGTTCCCCTAAAGAAGTGCAAATTTACACCGACCTTTTTAAGGAATTTCGAGATGTATTTGCTTGGTCTTATGAGGAAATGCTTGGCATTGATCCTTCTATAGTTCAACATGAGATCAAGATGTATGAAAACGCTAAGTCGGTTCGTCAAAGACTTCGACTGGTGAATCCTAGGAAAGCGGCAGCCATTAAAGCCGAAGTAGAAAAGCTGCTCAAGACGGGTTTTATATACCCTGTTCCTCTTACTGATTGGGTTTCTAATCCAGTCCCTATAGATAAAAAGCAAGGAACAATCCGAGTATGCATCGACTTTAGGGAATTAAACAAAGCTTGTTTGAAAGATAATTACCCCACGCCATTCATTGATTAGATTATTGACGAGTGTGCGGGTAATGAGATTTTTTCCTTCATGGACAGTTTTTCTAGTTATAATCAAATTTCCATCCGTCTTGAAGATCAACATAAGACGACTTTTATCTGTCCCTGGGGTACCCTTGCATACAGAAAGATTCCGTTTGGTCTCAAAAATGCTAGAGCCACTTTCCAACGGGCCATGTCATATGCTTTCCATGACATCAAACATATCATCGAAGCATACTTGAACAATCTCGTTGCTCGTTCTCGAAAAAGAACTGATCATCCCAGTCACCTTCGAATGGTTTTTGAGTAATGTCATTTTTATAAAATCCGGTTGAATCCCAAGAAGTGCGTTTTTGCGGTTACGTCCGGTCAGTTGTTCGGGTTCATCGTGTCAAATGAAGGGATTAGGGTTGATCCCTTCAAGGTAGAGGCGATAGTCCAGTTGCCTCCCCCGTCCTTCGTTCGAAAACTTCAAAGTCTTCAAGGGAAGGCTAATTTCTTAAGACTGTTTATAGCAAATTATGCCAAGATCACTAAAGGGTTTATGTGTTTGCTCCGCAAAGGGGTTCCATTCATGTGGGATGACTTTGCGTAGCGGTCATTTGATGCTTTGAAATAGGCATTAGTCTCTGCCCCGCTTTTGAGTCCACCAGGTTATGGTAGGGACTTCCTTTTATATATCGCTATAGCAGAATCAACCATTGGTATGGTTCTCGTTCAGGAAGACGATGCTCTCACAAAGCATGTGATTTATTACTTGAGCTGAGGTTTGATAGGTCCTGAAATTCGCTATTCTCTAGTTGAGAAGTTGGCCTTGGCAGCTGTCCACGCTGTCCAGCAGCTCCGTCATTATATTCTGCTACGCACAACTTTTGTCTTTGCAACAGTCAATCCGTTTCAGTTTTTCCTCAGTAGGCGAGTGATTGGGGGAAAATATAATCAATGTATTGTCATTCTACAAGAATTTGATCTCGAGTTCTTGTCCGCCAAGTCCAAGAAATCTATGGTTTTTTCCGAGCTAATTTCCGAGCTGCCTTGTGGAGAGGATACTGTTTACAAGGAAAGTTTTCCTGATGAACATTTATTCCTCATCTCTTCGCTCGACCCTTGGTATGGATACATCATTGTTTATCTCTAGACTTTGAAGTTTCCCTCTACTTTCTCTAAGGATGAACGTCGCAAATTACGTCACCTCGCTAAAAATTATGTTATCATTGGTGATACATTATATCGTTAGGGGGTTGATTCAATCCTTCAGTGCTGTTTAACCTTAGAGGAGGCAGAGTCTGTGCTAAATGATTTCCACAGTAGAGCTTGTGGTGGTCATCTATCAGGGCTTGCTACAGCTCAACGTATCTTGTGTGCCGACTATTTTTGGCCTTCGCTCTTCAAAGATTGTGTTGAAGCGGTCAAATGCTGTCACCCGTGCCAAGTTTATACTCGGAAGATGCGCACACATCCAACTCCTCTTTTTCCCGTTGTCACTGTTGGTCCCTTTACTAAGTGGCGTATTGATTTTACGACTTGTCATTCGCCTTCAGTAGCGAATCACAAGTATATTATCATGGGCGTAGACTACTTCACGAAGTGGGCCGAGGCCATGCCCACTTATAAAAACGATAGTGAGACAACGACATTGTTCCTTTTTAATCAGATTATTTCAAGGTTCAGTATCCCAAGAGAGATTGTCACTGACCATGGTAGTCATTTCCAGAATCAACTAATGTTCGAATTGGCTCTCAAGTTAGGTTTTCGACAGGAACATTCATCTCCTTATTATCCTCAGGCCAATGGACAGGTCGAGGCAGTAAACAAAACTCTTAAGACGATCCTGCAAAGGACAATTGATAAAAATAGATCCAATTGGCATCTTATGTTGTATCTGGCTCTATGGGCATACCGAACCTCCGTCAAGACTGCTACAGGTTTTACACCTTTTCAGTTTAGTTTATGGGTTGGAATCTATCTTTCCTGTCGAATGTGAAATTCCATCTCTTAAGTTAGCTATTGAGCTCCTTCCAGAAGCCTCTCGTCTTGAAGAGCGCCTCCTTCACTTGGAGCATCTCGATGAGCAGCGTCGAGATGCAGCCACAGTAAACGAGGCTCATAAGAAAAGGGTTAAAACCCATTATGATAAAGCTGTCCGTCCTCGTGTCTTTTCTGAAGGTGACCTCGTCTTGGTCTATGACCAAGATAAGGACACCTTGGGGGCAGGCAAATTCAAACCTATGTGGTACGGTCCCTTCATAATTAAACGAGTTTTAACAAAAGGGTCGTATGAGTTAATCGATTACGAAGGAAACAAATTGGCGGAACCCCGAAACGGGCTCTACCGTAAGAAGTACTTTGCTTAAGTAGCAGCTAGGAAATGGCTTCTTTTTACATTATGTATATTTGTACATATTTTGTCGAGAGTTTGTGATATCAACACTTTTTGGTCTGCTTTGGCAGGTGTATGTGGATGACTTGGTTTATTTTGGATTCGTCGATGGTGCTAGTCGACACACTCGAAATCTCGCTTCCGCAGCTTGGGTATTGTATTATCCAACATGTCAATTGATGGTATCGAGGGGAGTATGCATCGGTCCCGTTCAAACAATATGGCTGAGTATACTGCCATCATTAATTTTCTATCTGAGGCAATTTCTCACGAAATCGACTCGTTGGTATTTTGTCTTGATTAAAAATTGATAATGTCACAATTAAATAACATTTATCGGGTAAGGGATCCATGTTTATATCGCCAGTATTTAAGGGTGAGGTTGTTGCAAAGATCATTTACTTATATTAATTATTTGCATATTCCAAGATCTCATAATTGGTTAGCTGATTCTATCGCTAATCAAGCATTAGACTGGCACATCAATCATTCATCACAATAAATTAAGCATCAAAAAGTCAAACTGTATATATATATCATAAAACGTCTCGAGTGTACATAAGTCTGTTAAAAAATATACAAAATTGGGACTCAAATGCCCATAATCATGTCCACTATGTCTAATTCCCCGGCTCAGGATGAGCGGCTAAGTAGGCAACTACTGCATTAGCTACACGCCTAAAAGTGCGGACCCAGTCACGTGGCATGCCAACCACATGACGCTGCATCTCTATAGGAAGGTCCTCTACCACTGCCATCGACACTCGGTGGGTTAGCCTCACCAAATGCCATTGAACTGTGTGTAGAGTTCGCTCCGTGGCTACAAACGCCTCTTCGGCCCCTTGGCCGTGATGCTTGTGCCGTGGGAACTCATCTGGTCGTACAGGCCCAATATCTGGAACATGATCATTATATTAGTCATTTGAATCCTATCAAAATTTTTTTCAAAGTTCATTATTATATTTGAAAAATAAAAAAAATCATAACATCAAAAATCACTTACCAATCTCGCCCCATGCTGTTAATGCTAGATCGGGATCTCCTCGGAAATCCAACCCGGCATAGGGGTAGTCATCAATTGCGATGATCTGCTGATCCCACTAGGAAAATAAGTCGTCGTCAAAAGCAGTCCGTGGGACCTCCACACCTCCCAGACATTTCATCAGGTCAGCCCACCTGCCCATTCGAGGATCTCGTGGGGCGCTGATTGAAATTGGTACTCTGGGACGAAGTGCAGGGACTCTCTCGAAGAAAAAAGAACACAAAACAGTCCCATAACCAAAGTTTTTGGTCTCTCCTCTCTTGATAGAAGTGAGTTGGATTTTCATGCTAGCCAGAAGAGGAGTACACCAATCAAACACTGTGGTGAGACAGTCAACTGCCACGCTCATGTTTAGCCGTGATGCCTGATGCAGAGAAGCGGATCTATTTGTAGAGCTGTAACAAGGGCCTTTTTCACCTCTAGTTATCTCACATTACAAGTCAATCCGGGAGCGTTTTGTTATTGTGAAGGGTATCTCGATTTGAGGCTATTTGTCAGAGTAATGCTTAGTAGTATAGGTCTAAGAAATACAAGAGTAAACGGATGCTAAGCTATGCTAAATTACTTTTGCATAAAGAAATCACACACGACAACTTTGTACTCAAGGGTACGGAAGCAGTAACCCATCCCTTTAGAAACTGATGAAGGAAAAGGAATTAGAGTATGGATCATGGATCTGGGAGCATAATAGCGTCTACTGTGTCTCACGACAGCCTTGATCCTCCTCCCACACAATACCAATGAATGCAAGTAAAAAGGAACAGCAAGAAAGCAGAATGGAACAACAATTCAGAAATGGGACAACAGTAAAAAGGAACGGTAGGAAAGAAACTAAATCTCGCGAGTTCAACACTCTCAATTCTTGGCATCAACTTACATACAAAGGAAGAGCAATCTTTTGTACAAGTAGACAGTTTAATCAAATGGAACAGCAAATCACCATAAACAGGAAACGTAAATCATATATAAACATAATCTGAAATGATTACCAGTAGTCCATTACTCCAACCATATGTAGCTGAAACATTCCACTTATAAAGTCTGTAACGGAAGTGAACAACTTAGAGCAATGTTATGTGATCAATTCTGGAAATATGATGTAAACTTGTTACAAAGATTTACAAAAGGAAAACTACTGATGAACAAGTATGGAACAACATGTACGTATATCAGATTATTGAGAACAAAAAACAAACCACATGAAACCAAACTGTAATGATACAATCAGCCAGTGTCTGTTGGAGCCGAGCCCTTAGCTTCCAATGGCACACCGCCGTAACTTACTTCATATGCAGGGGGAAAATAACACCAAATATATTATATTAACGCATCAATGATAGTACAGCAAAACTAAGTCTCAAAGAGACTCGATAGTTTGAGTTTAACCAACTGTGCAGCTTATAAACAGAAAGTAAAAATACAA
>APFE030906353.1:0-12328 GCA_000404065.3 Pinus taeda | reverse complement strand
TAGTTTATAATTAGCAATTAAATTAGAATTAATTAGGGACTAATTTAGGATTTAATTTTTAATTCAAATTTTCATTTTAAGCCCAGCGACAGAGTTTCCAGATTTACATTAGATTTGACCCATCAACTTTGGAAGCTCATAAATTGAGTTCTACTTGGCCAAATGAGGCCCGGGACGGCTCATTGGAAAGAGAAAATCAAGGAGAACATTTTGAAGGAGGGTTCACCAACAGATTTGATCATTTATTGGGCCAAAAATCAGGCAGAAGATCAGGCTCCTAATTTTGAAAACAAAATCAATTTTCTGAGTTATTGTTTTCAATTTCATTTGTCCAAAGCCTTTTCTAATTGCAGATCCATTGGTCAATAATATCATTTACCAATCAAACCATTCCAAGCATCAATATAGAGGTTATATTTTGTTTTTAATTATTTATTTAAATAGAATTTGATTGGGTTTGATTTAATTGCCAGAAATGATATTTTGATTGCATTTTAATTTATTTTGATTTCCTTTGCAGGAAAACAGTGGAAAGGATATGGAGAAAATGATTTCAAGCAATAAGAATGCTCCAGCAATTGAAGATCAGAATTAGGAGCAATTAAAATTATATTTGGCAGATTTCTCTTCAACAAACTCTCCTCTCCAAAAATTCCTTCACAAATATTATAAATAACAGATTGCAGAATGTAAAAGGGGCTACTCTCCTCTGCAATTTTAGACTTCTAAAAGCACTATTGTAATTGGAATTTAAAGTTGTAGGAGGGAGGAGTGAAAAATCTCAGATCTGGGGATTTTTGAGGATTTTCCCTTTGTATATTGAATTATGCATGAGGAACAAAGCTTGCACTATTGTGGCTCTAGTTTTGAAGGCAGAAGTTCAAGCAATGTAAAGGGCTGTTGGAGACCAAGACAGAGAAATCGATGCAATAAAATTGGTATTTCTAATACTACTATTTTAAATATTAGTTTTAATTTTATGGTGATAGGAATGTGTCATTTTATTCATGTTTGTGCATTATTGTCAATATGGGTAATTTGTTTCAATCTTGTCATTATGTATCTCTGTCTTTTATGGATTAATTTCTCATTTTTGAGTAACTACTTACTCTCAAATCTGTTTTATGAAACTGATTTATTGAATGGTAATGTGTTCTGAACTGTTTCCACATATCATTATTCAATTATTGGATTTATTGATTTGATAATCAATATCATTTTTGTGAACTACTTCCTGGAATGTTATTGGTTTATTATTTCAATTTTTAAGGTCTCAATAGAATGTGTTTTGGTAACCATAATATCAGTTAATTGAACTACTTCATTAACTTGATATTCATAATAAAGAAGACATATTTAAATCCCAATATTTTAATTATCTTGCTCTTAGTTGGGTTAGATCTATATCTGCCCAATTGAGATAGGATTTAGATTAGTTTCTTTTGCTTACATCATAGAATAAGCTTGCATATAGAGTAAAATCTACATTCTTTTAAGACCTCTCCTCAAAGAGGCAAAATTTTAGTTGTGGTTTGGTTGAACCCAAATAAGCTTAAGGGTCATTCTCTTGCCTGATCAGCAAGAAGAGGTGATCTCATGTCCCTGTCTATTGGTAGTTAAAGATACATTATAAACCAATAGCAATAGGGAGAAGGTAACTGGACCTAGATGAACAGTCGGAGCCACCACACCAAACGGAAAAGGAGCTGCTTTTAAGGTCCGGACCAGGTGGTTATCCCCCAATGTTGTTGCAGCGATTTTTGAGGCATCAACACACCCTGAATAAGGACTCCACCAAGACCTCTCTTGCAACCATTTGTGCATACTACAAACTCTTTGTTTGGATCTGTAAACTGTAGCATTGGTGCATGTGTCAACAATTGCTTAAGCTGCTCAAAACTAGCCTCACACTCCTCAGTCCATTAGAACTTCTTAGCTTTCCTCTACAATGATGTGATAGGATAAGCAATATGTGATAATTTCTTAATGAACCTCTTATAGTAACCTTCCATACCCATGAAAGATCTCACCTCATCCACACTCTTGGGAGCTACCCACTCTATGATGGCCCTTAGCTTCTCTGGATCTACTACAATGCCTTCCTTGGAGGCAGCATGTCCCAATTAGTGTACCTCCATCTAAAAGAAACTACATTTGTTGAGCTTAGCATACAATTGATGCTCTCTCAACAACATCAATATTGTTTCTAAGTTCTCGACATGCTCTTCCTCATTCTTATAATATACTAGTATATCATCAATGAACACAATAACAAACTTATCCAAATATGGATGCAACACACTATTCATTGAACACATGAACGTAGTTGGAGAATTCGTTAAGCCAAATGGAACAACAACAAATTTATAATGCCCATACCTGGTCCTGAATGCAGTTTTGTATATGTCATCATCTTTGATGCGTAACTGATGGTATCCAAATCTCAAGTCAATCTTCGATAATGTTGTTTCTCCCTTCAAGTGATCGAATAAGTCATCAATCCTTGGCAAAGGGTACCTATTCTTGCTAGTCACTCTGTTCAATTGCCTGTAGTAAATGCATAATCTAAGGGTACTATCTTTATTCTTCACAAACAAGACTGGTGCACCCCAAAGTGATACACTTGGCCTAATGTATCCCTTGTCCAACATCTCCTTCATCTGCAATTTTAACTCAACCAACTCAAGTGTGCTCATCTTGTAAGGTGCTTTCAATGCTGGAGCTGCCCCTGGCACTAATTCAATAGACAATTCTACCTCCCTATGAGGTGGAAACTCTATAATGTCCTCAGGAAATACATCCTTGAACTGTTATAAAACTAGGTACTTGTTCAACACGTCTGTATCCTCAACCTCCTTGCCCTTATCACTAGAAATATGTAATGCAAATAGGTTGCACCCTTTCTTGTGGCTACACTTTGCTTGCATAGTTGTCACCATCCTAACTGATGTGGTTTTCTTCTTACCACATCAAGGGGGACCTCTAACAGGTCCTTGATCAAGAGGGAGTTTGAATTAAGATCGCCCCTAATTACAAAAGAGTGACAATTGTGTTTTTCCACGTTGTGTGTCATGCACTAGAGCAGCACTAATAGCCCTAAGCCTAGATGAAGACCATGAATGGAAATGTAGACATATGATAGACACAACATTCTTGTCTTCACTTAGGAAGAAATAATGGGAAGATTGGGTAATAATTTGGCATTCGATACTCTTTAAGGATGTGTAGGGCATCCAAGACAAGAGTAGGCAAGAGGACCGACATTCTGTGAGGGTTGGGAACCCAAGATAAGAATGGTCCTAGAAGGTCATACTTAGTGAACACCTGGGTGGGTATGTACCTTGAGAGACAATGATGAAGGTGTCTATAAATCATTGGTCTCGCCAGTAGTGTAGCTCATGATCTCGTGGAGAGATGGAGTTGTTAGTCAAGGCCTTGCACTATGACAATATTGATTGCTATGATGTTATATAGATGGGATACCAATCTGATTCTTCTTACGAGAAATTCTTTAGATTGAGAATAACCAAGTACCATTATAAATACCTCCCTAGTTAAGAGGAAGTGTTGAAGAAAGTGTAACTAGGTTTAGAATTTACAAATGTAATTTTGATCTTTGTACTTGTCAAGAAAAATAAATATTATTTTTTATGAATTATAAGAATGAGTTTTTTGCTCATTCCATAGGTTTAGTCAAAGAATCAAAACCATGAGCTCTTTTTGAGCATATTTGTAATTTATATGAAGCTACCTAGTGTCTAAGAAAATCCCTCCAAGACCAACATAATCCTCCTGAAGAAAAGCAAGAAAATTGATGGAAAACTCTATCACATCGGCTAGCAAAATAACTTAAAATGAAGTCATGTCAGTTAGCTAAAAGGACACAATAGATATCTTGGTTATGTCGGCTCATTATGGATGCATGACCACTATATATAACCACCTAGGGTCCCCACTTATAGGAGGAACGAGATCTCACATTCTTTTGAAGCAACTCAGATAAGAACCAGGTCTGCAACTCTGCATACAAAGAAGAAGTATATTCTTGGATGGGATAATCTGGAAGAGGATTTCAATGATAAGGTATAGTAATACCTTCACATTCTACTTTGAAGATCTCAACTAGGTTCAAAGTGTTGGAACTTAGTTGTGGGCTCCAGTATTGCAGCAATAATGCTGCAACTCCTGGGACTCCCTTCTTTACTTTTATCAACTCGGTTGTTTGTAACAAACTTGGAAGCGACGGTGTTGTATGCACAAGTACTAGCTCTTGATGCAGCTGTCACTTAGTCAGCCGGCACAAGTCCACTAGGGGCTTTAGCCAACTTCTATGAGTTCTCAGAAGAAGCTTTTAAGTGATAGATGAAAGTTAACTCAAAGGAAGCTAATCTACTTGCGAAAAGAATTTGAAAGCCAAAAAGAAACGCAAACCCTAACAAACCCTAATTCTACCAGCTAGTCCTACTGATGCAAAAATGAGAATGCAAACTACTGAAAGAGATGTCATTACTTCTATGAAGGTAATATACATGTGTCTAGACCACCTTTGTCCTAAGAAAGCATCTTTTTGTATTTTTTGATTAAGTGTCGATTTTCACATGCATATGCTTGAACTGTGCTTTATTGTACAGGGGTGGATCAAGGAAGAGGAATGCTTGGAAATGGTTGGAGAGGTTAAGAGAGGGTCTAAGGAGTCCCTGACACTCTTCCAGAGAGTTTCACAAGGTTTGGCTATCAGGAAACCTCACTTGTGAGCTTCTATAGGAAGTCTGCAGGGGTTCTACAAGATGTTTCAGAATTTCTACAGGATGTTTCAGAATTTCTACAGGATGTTTGGAAATCGGATTTTAGGGGATGGATGAGTGAGGGAAGGTGATTGGATGGATCTGGAGGTATTATAGGGGTCTAAAAATGGCCTAAGGACTGGTGGGTGGATCGGTGAAGAGGTGTAGAAGGCTAACTTGGCTTGAAGAAGGCTAAGGCAATGATGGTAAGGAGGTAAGGTTTCGTGGACAAAAAGGATAGATGGGGAATGAGAAACTTAGCTAAGAGACAGAACAGGTGGCTCAGATGATACTTTGGGTGGATGAATGAATGAAGAAGATGCCCTCCATGGTGTACCTTGATCAAATCAACAAAGGCCTGCAAATGATCAAATCCTAAACTAGTCTAGTCTAACCATGAACAACATAAATGAGCAGCAACTTTATTTGGGAAGAAAACCTTGTACACCATCTATGCAAAGAAAAATTTCAGATGTCCAAACCCATGACTAATCTCTGCTAATAAAACAAGCACACTAAAGATTGCATAAACAAGCAAACTAGTGTTTTTGTGAGGCAGCACTGTTTCCTCAATTCTAACCCCAAATCGAATAAGGATGAGGTGAAACTAGGAGTGTGGGTGTCCCTTTTCTTGGAGGTTTTGTTGTTATTATCCTACCAAAACACCTAAACCAATGTCATTCATAAACAATGATCTATTCCAGCGACATAACCAAATCTACTTAACAGAAATATGTTCAAATGCATAAAGGAAAACAGTGATACGTAAAGGAAAAGTAACAATACAAAAAGGAGGCCCTAGGCTCTCAGGTTGGGCCCAACCCTAAGAGCTTTGGCTCCTATGAAAAACTCAGATTTTATAGGAAACCAAACTGCTTCTCATTATCCAAAAATAATGATAAAAGTTATGCCAAAAATGGCTACAAAGGAACAAAATATAGATGCAGCACTAAGGTGCAAAGTACACAATAGTTTCAAAAGTCTCTTTATGAAGGCTGAGGCCTCAAAATTTATAGATCACGAAGGACCTAGCTGGCCTCCTCAATTTGTGGAACTCGGCTGTCAAACTGTGAGTTAAATAGTCCCTTTCTAAATGTTGCTTGGCTGCCTTCTAGATTCGGTTTGGTGGTCTTTGGAGCTCGGAGTTGGGGGTGAAGATCCCAAGGAAGGGTCATTTACTGCTATAGGAAACCCCCCTTCAAGTCCTCACCTCAGGCTTGGTTGCCTTATAGCTCATGATTGCTTTGACTTTGCTCCAATATATGTCAAAAACCTGAAATAGACACGTGTTAACCACCTAGGAAAAGTGACTTCCCTTATTCGTACCAAAGACATAAACATACTAAAAATAATGTATAAACTATAGAAAATGATGGATTTGAACAAGGACTGAACGAGGAAAATTAGGCCAAATGAGCCCAACAAGTTACCAATTTTGGGGCTCATTATCACCCCCTGCTAAAAGGGTTGCTCATCCTCTGAGCAACTAGTCCAGCTCCTCGTCTTTCATTGCTTTGATGGCCACTCTCACATCCCAGGCTTCTGAAGTAGTTTCCTCCACACTGTCATGGAATCCGTCCTTCCTCTCCACTTCTTCCCACTGCTTATGCTCCTCCTCTTTTGTGCCTCCCTCTAACAATCCCAAAAGCAAGGGTGGACTCAGCTTGAGGCCTATCCAATTGGCTTGGAGGTTCTGCATAGACTTCTTGTAGAGAGGTACCCGTGCCAAAGCCTCCCTCATCCGAGTTGAAGTGTGATCTTCTTGAATTTTAAGGCTGTGGGACAATGTATTCCACCTATGGGTGCAAGCATGAACACAATTGTCCCCTAGTAACCTCTCCATATCCTCGAAGTGTGCTATGGCCTGGGCCTGATGATCCATGTACTCTAATAAACCCCAAGAGTTGGTTGCTAGGTGCTGGTGAGTGGATATCAGTGCTGTGGGGTCTGCTGGCTCTGCTCTAATCAGCAGTGATTCATGTAACTCCCGGTCCATGACATTCCTGACCTCAGCTGCTCTCTTCTCTTCGTGGTTTAACCATGAGGTGATTGCCATCAGCTGCATGTCCCCTACTACTGTGTTGGGGTCCCACGAAGTGATGTTTGGAAGGGCTAAATTATGGAGGTAAAACTCTGAAAGTTTGGCCTTATCTTCCGATGAACTGGTGTTACATAAATCTGTGAACTGTTGGGGGTTTTGGATGTGAGAGATACCCCTCTGTGCCAATGTATTGATTTGGAACTACAGTCACTGGTCCCTTAGGTACAGGCCATAAGATTTAGCCGACTTCCTACATTGCAGTGCTTCCATTGCCCAACTGGCCATGCAGGCCAGTTGTGCCTCCTTTTCTTGCACCTGCTGCTTTAGGGATTGTATCTCCATATCTGTCTGCAGTCCCCTTTCCTGTAACTTCTGGTTGAATTCCTCAAGATCAGCTTGCATCTTTTCTTTTCCTTGAGGCTCTACTAAGGGATCCTTGGCTGCCATGTCCTTTTCTTTCCTTTGTCCCTGTAGCTGGAGCTACTGCCTGAGCATCTCATTATCTTCTCTCAACTTGGTTTGCTGGGAGCTTTCCACATGCCTTACTCTTGCCAACTCCCTTTGTGCTTCCTTGATCCTTTCCTCTAGAGGCCCAATATCTACTACTCCCTTAGATTTAGCTATCCTCATCCACATGTGGGTTCATACCCGTTCTTCCTCTAGTGCTAAAAACAGTGGCACTGTAAACTTTTGGGGAATAATTCTGCCTGCCTCCAAAAAGTTATAATAAGAGCCCAAGTTGGGCTGGGGGCTTGGTTCCATGATAACACCGGTTTTCTCCTCCTTTGGTGGTGACTTGGTTGCTCCCTCCTCCTCTTGTGGTGACTCGGCTGCCTTCTCCTCCATCTGATCTGTTTCTTTCAGCCTAGCCCAAGTTTCCTGTAGAATAGTCTCAGCATCTTGTAGAGAGGCTTTTGAGCTTAATTTTTCCATTCTGTCCCTCCTTGAAGATGTTTTCGGGCTCCCCTGCTCATAAGTAATGGATGCTTTGGAGGGGGATTTATCCCTTGGTGTGGTAGGGGTATCCACGATAGTGATTGGTTCTTTTGATGGAGGCTGGGGTCTGCCAGTCTTAATTCTTACACTCCTTCTCGCTTTGAAATACAGAGGAGTTTCCCTCTTTCGTTTTTCTTTTGGCTTGGGAGAGGTACTTAGGGAGGCCAGCACAGCTGCTGCCTCCCTAGCTAGGATTTCGGCCGACTTCTCCTTATGTTGTCCTCCTTTCGGACTTCCTGTAAAAAGTCCTGTAGTGGTTGCTTTCTGGCTTCCTGTAGAAGTCGTTTTCAACTTTCCTGTAGAAAGACTCTGCTGCTTTCCTGTAGGATACTCTACTGCTTTCCTATAGAAGTACTCTGCTTCTTTCCTGTAGAAATCGAGGGCACGGTTTTAGCCTGCTTGGCCGAGGGGAATTTTTCTTTCATCTTGGTTGAGGTTGCCTTGGGGGTGCCCTTACTATCCTGGACTTTCTCAGTCCGTTCTGCCCTGCTCTGTAGTCATTTTTCCCTGGGCGTTGGGGCAATCCCATCATCCCCTGTTTTGGCAACTTGCTTTGTTGTTGGTGTTCCTTTTTTCTCCTTCTTTAGTGTTTTGCCAGGGGTGTCTTGTCTTTTAACTTTCTTCTCAGCCTGAGTAGGCTCCTTCTCTTCACTGCTAGAAGAAGTGAGCTCCTTGGCTAAGACTCGAATGTCATAATCCTTCGACATATTCTAGAAATTTTCCCCGGAGAGAGGGACAGTGAAAGTGTGGAGTGCATCTTCCACGAGGAGCTTAATAAGCCCATGATGAGCTAGCTGGTCTGGTGTCCCCTCTCTGATTTTGGTGGCACATTCAGTCATGGATTGCAAGAGGAAATAAGGAATGCTCAATTTTTGTTCTGAGGGGAGGTCCATGTGGTGTCTGAGTTCTGTGAGCAGCCAAAAATGATAACGATATATAATGCTAAATTGGCCCTCGCACGTAATATACTTCATAATTTGGAGGCTGACTTCACTCCAGAACGGTTGTAGGCTAGTCCTCCGGACTCCATTCTTATCTTCTGAGAATTGCTCTTCTGGCAAGAAGAATTCTTCCTTAGCCTTCCGACCCAGCTTCCTCTCCTCCTTATCCCAAGGCATCCCCATTGCAAGATCATTCACCCTACTGATGAGCTGTGGGGTGAGTTTGAGGGTCAGTCCTCTGAAATTGACAACGACCAATGTTTCTGACTTCGGATTTAGGGACCGAAGGAATTCTTCCGTAATTTCATCATCGTGCCCTTAGAGCTTGTCACAAAATGACATCCATTGTGCACGGGAAAACAGGTCTACCACCTCAGGTGTTTCCCGTAATTTCTTTGAGTCTGAAGATTGTTTTCGAATGAACCCAACCGACATGGTAAAACTTTGTGTTTGCTCTCGTGTTTACGCAGACTGGGAATTCTGGGTGGATTCTCTCCTCAGAGCGTAAAGAAAATATCTTTGGTCGATTACCCTGCTAAATTTGCTTGCTCACATATACAGAAGGAGAATTTCGAGAATTTTCACTTGGAGCGCAGAGCTACGTCTCCGTTATACACACAGCCACATAAAATTTACAATTTTGACAATGTTTTGACAGGGTATCACTCTCTACAGGAAGGAGTCTTCATTCATGCGTGGAGAAAGTTTCTCATGCAGATTACTACAATGATTTCGGTAGCGACATATATAGAAAACCAGACAGAATTGCACTTAAATTTCTCTACCCCTTTACTACGTCGAATGCACCACCTTTGAAAAAAATTTCTTTGCATGGGGAGGTTAAATTCTGCCTACCTCACCGAAATTCGCCACCCTCGATGTGAACAGTCTGCACTGCTTCGGATGCCGTGTTTCCTATAGAAGTTTGTTCTCGGCTTCCGGAGGAGGTTACGGTAGCGCAGGACCAGTCTCAACGGTAGCAGGACGTTTGAACAGGTCGAAAAGTTCGAGTTAACCACTTGCATAGGAAGAGGACGCACATTCGGATGGAAAACGGTTGTGTTCATAAATGACTGCAGTGCATCATAAGTATCAACCGGCGGATTTCGAATTGCTGCAGAATTCATGGTGTGGGGGTGAGCTATCCCTGATGATCCGTTGGCCGACATCACTGAAATCATACCCCAGCGTGCCCCTGACCGCCGAATTCTCTCCTCTATATTTACCGCCGCCAATCTTGTCATACCTCCACTTCTTCCCGACTGGACACTTCCCACGTGCCAATTATCCACCATTTCGGCATAATCGATCCAGTTCGGATCCTACGAGGCCGCTTGACTAGCTGTGGTGGCCAGTTGAGTGGCAACCAGCCTTGTTCAATCCGCCCATTTTCACAGTTGTGCATATTCAGAGTATAGCTTATGCAATTGGACAAAATAAGGTTAGTTACTTACCTGTGCGGTCGTGGACGTGGTTTTTTCCTGGTTTCAAGATGAGGGATGCTGGATCTGCATGTTGTTGCTTCGTGTTCAAGTGCCGGAGCTTCCCTGCATTGGTTGCTGCTGGTTGTGAGTCTTGGAAACCTGTTCCTCTAGTGGCAAACATGGCATGCACCGGTTCTGCGAGCTGCTGGTGTCTTTGTGGTAGGTACTCCAGCTGGATTAGCTGCTACAAGATTCCTGTAGGACATCCTGTAGCCGTTTCTCCTCCTGGGGTGCATGCTGTCATAATTCGAATCACATTGCACAGGTGAAAGGTCTTGAGGTCGCCTAAACAGGTGAGTGCTCGAGCCTCAGAAGACCTTATTTCTGAGATTGAAAAAAACACAATTTTCCTTATTTGAAAAACAGAGTTCTGGTTGCATGTGCAGGTATGCTTGCTCAGATTGGAGTGGCGGTGGTGAAAAGAGGTGAAGCAAGTGGAGGATGGCAGAAAAGGGTGGTTTCATTCCTCCTCAGCCGACTTAAAGCTCCAAATCCTTCCGTGTAGTCGATTCTGGCTCATCCAAAAATTCTACAGGAAGTTTCCTGTAGAAATACAGAACTTCCTGTAGAAAGTCCTGTAGCTTCCTGTAGAAGGACGAACCATGATCCGATTGTGCCCAAAATTTGGAAAAATGAGTGTTCATGTTGGGTGTGCATGAGAGGCTGTCTCATAGCTTGATAGGGACCGTTGTCTTTGAGTTGATAGTCCTCCTTTGGTGCGCTATATACCTGCAACCCTCAACACTTTCAGAGATCAGCTTATTTTTTCCTTTTGTTTCTCTTTTCTTTTTCTTTTTTCTCTTTTTTTTTTTTTAAGAGACAGTAGGGGATCCTCAATGAGGTTTTCACCCCTACCGCCTGCCTTGGGCGCCTTAAAAAGGTTTTCACCCAAGGATCATTTTATTCCCATTCTCCTTTTTTTTTAGAGAGACAGCAAGAGCACCTCAATGAGGTTTTCATTCCTACCACCTGCCTTGGGCGCCTCAGAAAGGTTTTCACCCAAGGATCTTTTTTATTGCATTTTTTTTTTTTAATATGAAATGATGCTCAGGGTGTGCCCAAAATAGAGGCAGAACCCTTCTCTATGACTAGCACTGATTTTTCCATGGTTTTGACGAACTCTTGCCTCGAAAGAGGTTTCCTGTAGATCTTTAGTCGATGCCCATTGACGAGCATGGGAATGGCTTCTTCATCAATAGTCTGGATAAGGATGGAACCATTGTCATTACACTTTTCCACTGCATATGGTCCCAGCCACCTCGTTCTCATCTTTCCTTTGAAATCCTTATGTCTGGAATCATATAGCAGCGCCCAATCTCCCGGCTGGAATTGTTTGTCATTGAGGTGTCGGTCATGTCACACCTTCCTCTGAAGTTGAGTCACTTCTGAGTGGAGTAGTGCCTGCATTCAAAGTTCGTCCAACCCATTCAGCTGCATTAACCTTTCTTGTTGAGCATGGCTGAGATATAGGTCCAGCTGAGCTGCCATCCTCAATGTGTTGTATTCAAACTCGATTGACAGCAAAGCTTTCTTCCCATAGACCATCTCATAGGGTGTGAAGCTGGTTGTGGTCTTCCAAGTGGTGTTGTAGGCCCAAGTGGCCTCAACCAGGAGATCTGCCCAATCCCTTCTGCTAATGCTCACCACCTTAGTCAAGATTCCCTCTAATGCTCTATTGGTGACTTCCACTTGCCCATTCGCTTGAGGATGATATCAGGTGGAAGTCCTATGCTTGATTTTGTGATGAGCAAGCAGGTCTTCAATCAAATTGGAGGTGAACTGGCTTCCTTGATCGGTGACTAACTCTCTTGGGTAGCCAAATTTGTAGAAAATGTTTTCTCTTAAAACTCGGCCACCTTTTCTTCTGTTGTTGCTTTGATTGCTTTGGTCTCTGCCCACTTTGTCAAATAATCTGTGCACACAATGATGTAAGACTTTTGCCTTGAAGGAGGGTTGATAGGGCCCACAAAATCCATACCCCACTTCTCAAATGGCTCAAGAGTTACCTAAGGTTGGAGAGGCATTTCATCCCTTGGGGTTGGTTTCCCCATCCTTTGGCATCGGTCACATTGGCTGATATAT
>APFE030906336.1:0-31138 GCA_000404065.3 Pinus taeda | reverse complement strand
AGTTTGACTGGTGATGTCAGAACCTGGTTCAGGGCACTTCCACCCAATTCTATATTAAACCCTGAAGCCTTATACCAGGCATTCATTAACAGATGGGAGAAAAAGAAAGACCCCCTGCACATACTGTCTGAGTATGATACTATCAAAAGAGGACCTCAAGAAACAGTTCTGGATTACTGTGTAATATTTAATAATGTTTACAATGCAATACCACAAAATTTAAGACCTCCACCTGACCTCACGTTATACAAATTCGCAGATGGTTTTGATACTGAGATGGCATATCAATTAAGGGAAAGAGCCCCTCAAAGCCTTGCAGAAATGCAAGATGCTGCAGTAAGTGTGGAAGCAAATCTAATTGCTAAAAGAAACAAAACTAGAACTGAGAGAAGAACCACTTTCAAAGAAGAACCCTCAGCCTTTGATCAGAAGCTAGATGCTATCATCAATGGCATCCACAGGCTGGGAGACACAGTAGACAATGTTGAGAGAAAAACTTCATGGGAGGGTCAACAGCCCAATGCCATAAGGAACCCAAACTTCAGAAAAACCCAAAACACAAATGTTGGAAGGGCCAGTCCTAACCATGATATTAGGCCTCCTTTTCAAGAAAACTATGCGAAAGCATCTGCATCCGCTGAGCCCACAGATGGGACTCATATGAACCTGATAGATTCAGAAAATGAACAGCCAATCTTCCTCGCGGAAGAAGACCAACCATACGCTGATGCAAAACAATTTCACACCAAGTCGGGAGAATCCTTTGACTTTAAACAAGGATATGATACCGTTGTATACGAGGTACACAAGCAATACAAATTAAGAACAAGGACCATTGATGTTCCCCCATCTAGAAAAATAAAAGATAGCAAACAGCTCAACAAAACTAAAGGAAAGATCACCAACAATCAACCAGCTGACAGCTCGGTCCCAAACCCTCATCAGGTTACTGTGGAGGATGTAACAGACACACACTCTCCTATTGATCACCCTCTACCCCCCTCCTACCCAAAAGAAGATCTGAATAGCACTCCCAGACATCTTCCCAAAACAGAGATACCACAAACGGTCATACACCGTGACACTGACATTCCAAAAGAAAACATAGAGAGTATGACTGAAAAAGAAAAATTCACCACTGTCAACGCTAAGAACTCATTGGAAAAACCATTCAGTTTAGAAGAAGAGATTGGAAAACTCAAGATTTCCATTTCCCTCTCGGAACTTGCCAAACATGATGTATACAGACAACAAATTCAAAGGTCGCTTCAATTACCAGAAGTAAGGGATGATGTAAACGTTCTAGATGATACCCCTGAACTATTGTTCGATCCAGAAGTGGACGGAAAAACAACATATGGACCTATTCCACTTTTTTATGTCAGCCTACACATACATGACAAAATACTGCATAATGCTATGTTTGACTCAGGTGCCTCACATAATCTTATGCCCAAAGCCGTAATGGAAAGGTTGAACCTCGATGTCACAAGACCGTACAAAGATCTGTATTCCTTTGATTCAAGTCAGGTCAAATGTTTAGGCTTGATCAAAGACCTTTGTGTCTCTCTAGTCCAATTCCCCAACAAGACAATCTAAATGGATGTAGTAGTCGTCGACATTCCCACAAAGTATGGTATGCTTCTATCCAGATCATGGGGGACAAAATTGCAAGGATCCCTTCAACTCGACCTCTCTTATGCCACTATATCTGTTTTTGGGCAACCAAAGAGACTATATAGAGAAACATTAATGAAGTATGTGGTAAGCAGTGACGAAAAACCCCAAAATTTTCCAATATACTCAATCCATTCTAATATGGATTCTTTTATTTTATTTAATGATAACACCAGTACTCCAACTGATGATAAGCCGCTATCTTTGGAGCAAGGAATGCACGACAATGAGGAATCGGTTGCCAATACCCATGAAATTGTTTCAACGACCAAGGCAACCAACAAACAACAAGAAGAACATCCCGAAACAGAAATTACAAGTCTGCCTGGTCCTCAAACAACTGAAACTCTCAATACAAACCTCAAACGAGACGTCTCATGGTATTTGGAGCTTTATGGTTCAGTAAACAAGTTAGGAGCAGGGGCCGGAGTGTGGATTTACAATACTCATGATAATCACACACGAGGCCATGCTTATCAACTCAATTTCAGATGTAAAAACAATATGTCGGAGTATGAAGTTCTTCTCTTAGGCCTCAAGTTGCTCAAAACCCTGGGAGCTACTAAAGTCTCCATCCTAGGTGATTCGAACTTGATTATACAACAAATAAAGGGTAACTTTTTCACTAATGATAGTAGAATGAGAGCTTACAGAGCTGCTGCCACCGAATTACTCAACGCCTTCAGTGAATTTAAGCTGGCCAAAATTGCATGAGACTATAATATTCATGCCCATAGTCTAGCAGCCTTTGCTAGCACATGCAAGCTTCCCTTTGAACCAAATCACCATTTCACCGCTGAAATAAAACACAGACCTTCGGTCCCTAGCAATGTCAAGGATTGGCAGGTATTTCAAAATGATGCCCAGATTAACAGTTTCTTAACTCTGGAGGACGAATTTTCCAACACAAACATTGACATGGATGCCATGGCCGAATCACAACAGTTAGCAGAAGAAAACCACCTGACCATAACATTTGCAAAAGCTAAACAAATCATTAACCCAACTATTTTCAACAATACAAACATAGGACAGCTGAAAAAAATCTGTTTAGAGAAAACAGCCAAGGTGGAGGATGAGTGTATTGATCTGAAATGTAATGTTCTACCCCCCGGCCTTACTCCATTGGAAGACATGTTTGATGACAACGATGTGCCCAAAAAGCCAAAGATGGAACCTCTAAATGCTGTCGTAGAAGAACACAACATAGGAACAACAGAACATCCCAGAATGATTAAATTGTCCAAAAATCTGCCCCCTGACCAAACACCAAAATATGTGGATTTGTTCAAAGAATTTCAAGATGTATTTTCCTGGAGTTACGAGGACTTGAAGTCCTATGACACCTCAGTAATCCAACATACCATTCCCTTAAAACCAAATCAAAAACCGTTCAAAGAGAAACTTAGAAGAATCAACCCCATGCTTCTTCCCTTGATTGAAAAAGAAATAAAGAGAATGTTTGAAGTAGGTATCATTGCACCCATCAGACTCTCTGAATGGGTGTCTAACTTAGTTCCCACTAGAAAAAAAACCGGAGATATAAGACTGTGTGTAGACTTGAGAAATTTAAACCAGGTCTCTCTAAAAGACCACTACCCCTTGCCCAAAATGGATCATATCTTGCAAAGAGTAGTGGGTTCCTCTAGAATTTATTTACTAGATGGATTTTTAGGATTTAATCAAATACTTTTTCACCCGGATGGCCAGGACAAGATAGCTTTTACCACACCATGGGGGACATTTAAGTACGTTAAAATGCCTTTTGGGCTAAAAACCGCTGGTGCTACCTTTCAAAGGAAAATGGATATTGCATTTTCCAAAGAGATACATGATTTCCTCGTAGTTTACCTTGATGACCTGACCCCATCCTCCAAATCTGACCAAGAGCACCTTAAGCACTTAAGGCAAATTTTCATGACATGTAGGAAATACGGCATTTCCTTAAATCCTAAGAAGTCCCTATTTTCCCTGGAGGAAGGCAAGCTTTTAGGGCATATAATATCAAAAGATGGGATTAGAATTGACCTAGAAAGAATTCAAGCTATCCTTCAAATACCTTATCCAAGAAACATAAAATGACTGCAAGCATTCCTTGGAAAGATCAATTTCCTGAGGATATTTATCCCAAATCTAACCGAACTAATAAGGCTACTGAGCAACATGTTGAAAAAGGATGCCAAGGTAAAATGGTCTCTTGAAACTAAGCAGGCTTTTGAGAGTATAAAAACTGCCCTAACTCAAACGCCTGTCCTCACCAGTCGTCAATTCGACAGAGATTTTATCATTTTTTCCTTCGCATCTGAACACACCATAGCTGCTATCCTTCTGCAGAAATTTGATCAGGGCAACGAAAAGCCAATTGCTTTCTTCAGCCGAGCTTTGAGAGATGCACCCTTGAAATATCAGATTATGGAAAAGCAGGCGTACACCCTGGTCAAAGCCATCAAAGATTTCAAAATTTACATCCTATACTCCCACGTGATTGCATATGTCCCTAATGTTGTTGTAAAGGATATACTAAATCAAGAGGGACTGGAAGGCAAAAGAGGCAAGTGGATTGCTAGCATCCTTGAATACGACATTGAAATAAAGCCCACCAAGCTCATAAAAGGACAAGGGTTAGCCAAACTAATGTCCGAAACAAACTTCCAAGCATTAGACATTAATCAACTGGAAGTTGAACCGGAGCTAGCGACTCCACAGATCAGTGAAGCCTTCATGCAATCCCCATGGTACGCTGATATTTTCTTTTTATTGTTAAACCTCTGTGCTCCCCTAGGATTGTCCAGAACCAAGAAAATATTTTTAAGGATGAAATCATCTAAATTTTGTGTCATAGATGGTGCTTTGTTTTGGAAAAATCATGAAGGTATTTTGCTTAAATGTTTAACTATAAATGAAACTAATAGCATCATGAAAGAATTCCATGTAGGGGACTGTGGAGGACAATTATATTGGAAATCCACAGCTGACAAGATCTTACATGTTTGTTATTACTGGCCCTCCTTATTTGCAGATGTAAGGAAGTTTGTTGTTTCATGCCACAAATGCCAAATCTTTGAAGGGAAAAGAAAACTATTGCCCTTGCCCCTTAAGCCCATTTCAAACGAGAAACCTTTTCAACAGTGGGGTCTTGACTTCATTGGAGAAATTCATCCCTCTTCCTCAGGTCAACACAAGTGGATTTTAACAGCCACCGATTATTTCACTAAGTGGATTGTGGCCATCCCATGTAGGCAAGCCAATGACTCCACCATTATCCAATTCCTTGAGAGCAATATCCTTTCTAGATTCGGCTGCCCTGAGAAAGTTATCACTGACAACGTTGCTGCTTTCAAATCCAAAAAAATCATCAACTTTTGCCATAAATACCACATCGCCTTAGGCCACTCCACATCTTACTACCCTCAAGGTAATGGCTTGGCCGAGTCTTCCAACAAAAGCCTCATTAATTTCATAAAGAAATTGTTGGAAGAAAACAAACAGAACTGGCACAGGAAGCTCACAAATGCTCTGTGGGCAGACAGACTTTCCACCAAGAAATCCATTGGGATGAACCCTTATGAACTTGTATATGGCATGGAAGCCAAGTTCCCTTCATCTCTGGGAATTCCTATTATTAAATTGTTGCAAGAAATTTAGGCTGAACCGAATGACATGAAGAGAAGAGTTAATCAAACCATTCACCTTCAGCAAACCAGAGAACAAGTCTTCAACAGAGCTCAAATACTACAAGAAAAACTCAAGAAGATGTTTGATAAGAAGGCCAAAGCAGAGGAATTCTGGGAGGGCAGCAAAGTTCTAAGATGGGATTCACGAAGAGAAGACAAGGGCAAACACGCAAAATTCGATTTTCTGTGGAAAGGTCCGTACATTATCAGCGTTGTGCAAGGCAATAATACCTATTTTCTCAAATCTCCAGATGGCAGCACAACTGAAGAAGGCCCTGTCAATGGCCGAATGCTAAAGCACTATAATGATCCTTTTGATTGAAAAGAGCAGGCGATGTTTTATTTTGTACACAGAATACTTGTATATACCAGTGTCTTGATTTTTGTAAGAAACCATAATGCTGAAGCTCGCAGAAGAAAGAAGGTAGTGCTTTGCGGCTTAACAGAAGCACAAGCGAAGAAAAGAGCTGTTACCAGTCTAAAGGTTCAAATCAATCCAACAGTCAGGAAGAAGACGTTCAAAACAGAGCAATAACAAAAGAAACAAGGCAACCTGACCTGTTGTTCTTGGCTTCTCACAAGGAGAAACCATACCCAAGTGGAGCCACTGTTAGCCTCCTGCTGCAGCAGGTTACTCATATTTCATGATTGACATTTTACAGACCGAATATGTCATACTTTTCATGCTGCAATGCTCCATATTTCCTTAACAGTCTCCAAGCGAAAAAGGCTACTCAGACTTTATCTAACTGCCTTCCAAATTTTGAGAAGTTATTCCAGTATTGTACAATTTTCAGTTAAAGGGAGGTCCAAACAGCTTAATCTTGGTCTCCCTAGGTTTCAATTTCCTGTTTTGGAATATAGAGAATGAAAATCTATCCAAACAGCTTAATCTTGGCAGATTCTTAGATAGGTAGAGAATCAAAGGACCCCAACTCCTTAATTTGGGCCCTCAGATGAAATAAGGGTAGTCTATAGATAGGAAAGCATAAAAAGAGAAATTGAAATGATGGGTTTGCAAGTCTAAGTGAACCCAAACCAAAAGAAGAATTTTTTTTAGGTAAGTAAGCTCGGTAGGTAGTTTTGAGGTTGCTGAATTTTGATTGTTGATCATTTCCAGGTTTTCAGATGTTATCTTTACTCAGGACACAATCACCAGGCGGTTCTATATGAGAAACTCAAAACAGGCATGAATAACTTCCTTTCTCCTTCTCCCCCTAATCATTAACTAATTTCCCCGAAATAGGTCAAGATCTGCTTGATACCTCTTAAGTTTCATCATTTTCATGTCATTAGCTTGGGTGAAGATCTGCGTCACTCAAAGAAATTCCATACTCTCTCCACAAGGTTCTATTCCCCCGTTGCAGCCTAAGATCTCCCGAACTTAGCACTTTCTTACCATCTCCATATTGACTACTAACATTATTATTTAACTCCCTATATTTTTCCCATCCCCCTACTAAAACTATGTAAATCATCCCCTATGTAAATATCCCTCGCCGTGGTTGAAAAATAACCATAAGAACCCCCGGGAATTGCTCAGTTTGTCTGAAACTTGGCAAGAGCCCTCATGTTGCCCCTTCAAACCATATTCTAAATACAATGGGCTCCTTCCAAAGTATAAAATCCATTTTTAGGATATCGGACCCCTTCCGAGGCCTCAAGTGCCCTTCTCACGCACATTCTTACTCCTTTTGACCGCAATAAACCCTTGCCGATTTCCTTAACACTTTGCAGATCCTAGTAACCATAACCCATCTCGCGTCGCCATATCGCAATATTCCCACCACATAATTATGCCCCGTCCTGTATTGCTCGATGCGATATCGCGATATCGGCGATCGACAGTCGCAAACATCGCACGTCCAAAGTAAATACCTTCTCGTTCCCCGCCGATGCGATATTGCGATCGCATCGGAAAAGTTCGTCGCATCGCCTTAAAGTATGAGCACCCTGTCACGTCACATCTATACCAGGGAGCCACCGCTGACGTCATCCGCCGTACTGCTGACGTCATGCTGATGTCAGCAGCCAAAAAACAGAAAATTCGTGCAGGAGGAAAAATCACAATTCGGAGCTCCGAAACAAGAAACAGAGGTAGTTCTTCGCGCTAATAGCACATCGCTACGAGAAATAGGCCGCTTTGGGGAATCCTTAGGGAATATTTTGATTCCTTGGCCCGTTTTGCGCTGAAAAATCCCGAAATTGCCTGATTTTGCCAAATTAATCCGATTTAAAGACAGGAAAGGACCAGAGACAGAGATTAAAGAGTATTAGATCAAATCAACAGGGAAAAAGCATGTCAAAGAGTATCAGTGAGCGGCGGAGACCATCAATGTAGCGGCAAAAAGTATCAGCGAAAATCTTAAACAGCGGCCCAAAGAAGGAGAAAATTTAATACCTTCCAGCAAAGTCAAAGAAAGAGGGCGAGGCCACTCAAAACTTTCAAATCATGGTTATTGCACATTTAACTCACACCAGAACAGAACTACAGATCCCGAAGCACAGTTATTCCAGCAGTACCGCATCGAGCCTCCAAGGGCCACATTGCACTCCTTTTGATTCAGCTGCCTCTAGTGCAGCCGAAAGGACTTACCTGCATTTAATTCCAGCAACACGTAGGTTTTTAGAAAATCTTTTCCGGCATACCTGTTTAGGTCAATTGTAATAAATGACTTTCTGATATTTTGCTTATATATACCACCCTGAAAGATGGAGTAAGGGTTGGTTGGTGAGTCGAGAAAGTTGCTTAATTTTTTTTATCTCGACATTTTCTTGAAGCAGAGACCCGCAATGTAACTGTCATACTTTATATAATCAAAGACTGTTGAAAGCATGGATTATGAAACCATTTGATGTGTTTAATTGGCTGAGGAGTGATTGTGGAATTCCTGTGCTTCTACATGGTTCAATAAGTGTCTCTCAACTCTTATAATTTTTCATGTTTCGTTTTACCACCGTTCCGCCATCTAAATTGCAGAAAAGAAGAATAGCTTAGGATTTGTTTAAATACACCTTAGGCTCAATTTATGCAATTTTTCATGATTTCATCAGAAATAGTCATGAACATGTATACTTAAATGATCTTGTTTACGCTGTTTCTTTCACATATGAATGAGAGTTTAGGAATTCTTAGTTGCTCCTAGATAACCATTCATTCACTTCTCCTCTCTTTCAGTCTGATGAAAGATTATCCTTTGCCTTTGATCTCTGATCGTCATTCCATCCTTTCAGTAAATTTATCATTGTATCATGTGTGGCTATCCCGCTCCTTAATCCTCTTGTGACCAAGAAAAAGCAACAACAAGCCTTAATCCATGACTCCATGCCCAATGGTTTGAAACTTATTACATTTTACCTTGCCTCTTTGCTTGAGATTTCTACCTTCCATCCAAATACAAACAAAAACCCCTTAGCTAAAATCTAGCCTAAAATCATCAACAATGTTGAATCATTAAGAGAGAGCCCTCTCTGATTGCAGGTGGGCTAGAACCTGCAATTCAAAGATTGGTTTGTGGTTACCTCGGCCGTATCCCTACAAGAGCCTAGGGAAAACCTGAGTGATAACATGTACCAATGTGGTCACACAACTCCAATTCTCATCTTGAACATATATGTCTTTGGGTCCATCACCAACCTCTATGAAATATGCTCCTCAACCCAAGTATGATCAAGTCAAGGTCCAACCTCCAAGGTATATCATTGGCCCCAAGCTCCAAGGGCCAATTCCCAATGCTTCTCCCCATAGGTACACACGTCTATTGACTGAGAAATATATTTCCCATTGTAGTATGTTGATTAGGGTAACAACCTCCTTGAGAGGGGCACCATTCCAGTACCCTAACCAAGGTCATCCACCCAAACTGAGCCATCCAAATGTCCATGAATCATTTCAAATGGGCTAGGAGACAACGCTCTAATGTCAAGATGAAAACACTAGGTTTAACCCCAAAAGCTAACATGCCATATCTAAATTAAAAACAAATGACTTTGACTTCTTCTTTTTATCCATAAGGAAAGTTTTTGGAGCTAAATTATATATATCTGAAAAATGTGTGTTCTTATCAACTTAGAAACCTCTATTTCTCATTAGCAATTAAACTAATATAAAAGGCTGCAATCTAGAAGCTATCAATTTAGATATGATCTTAGTAATGGTGTTGCTAGTGAAATTGGTGTAAATCGACTACAATATGAAATTTTTTCCCTTTGAAATTAAAGTAATGAAAGTTGAGTTTACGAGACTTGTAATTTTACCTCTTGTACTTGATTCTTCCATTTGTTCCAGAAAATCCAGCATTACTATCTAGGCTGGTAGAAATTTATTCAGGAAAAAGCTAGTGTTAGTGCTTTCTTCTTCTGTTAATAAAAGATAGGTACTTCCACCTCCTCCTGAGAAATAGGCCTCAACAAAAAATCCTTTAGTTCTTGGTTTATGAATGTGGGAATGTTAGCAAGTGAGGAAGAAGCACCTTTGATTCCCAAATCCTAACACATTATTTCCCATCAAATTAATGAAGAAATGGATCGCTGAAGCTTTAATCTCATTTTCTCCTACCTCATCTAGCTTCCAAATTTACCATGTGAATACCACTAATGCACCTCTAACTTGCAATTGTTTTTGGAAGAATTTGATATTTTTGTCCCCATAATTTTGGATTTAATTCTCCATTCTGATTCCTATCTACCACATATATCTTCCTATTCCCTTAATCCTCACTTTTCTTCTATCGAGAATGATTCCGTCAGTCTTCCCAACATTGTATCCTTGATGTATTCTAATCTTTTGTTTATGCTTTGTCTTAATTGAATTGGCCTCTTTCCACTTTTCTTTTGACCAAATTCTTAATTTGTTTATAATATTGGTTAATTTTATTTCTATCCTAAACAACGATAATCCTTCCAGTTCTTTCTTCCACCATAGCTTTAGAATTTCTAAGAAAACCTAATATTTCCTAAGAGTCAGACACATTTCGAATTGAGCTAGTCCCTATTTTGGTGAGGGTTATAATCCAAATGAATTGGCCATTGATTTGATTTAGTATCCTTATAGGATACATGATTGTAAATTTAAGCTACTTGAAACAAGATCCTCTTAACTAAATACTTATTAGTCTTTTCACTACATAGTAAGACTTTTTCTTCTATTTTGTAATGTATATATATACTTTTTGTTGGTTTGACGTATCTAATTTCCTATGTTCATTAATGATTATGTTTCTTCTGTAAATGGTTTGTTAATTCTTGTTCTTCCTTTTTCTCCATTGTCATCTATAGTATTTTAGGATCTATAGATGCCATCTATGTCCTAGGGTTATTGAGATCCCTGTTTTTGAAAAGAGTGTCCCACAATTGACATTTTCCCAGGAAAGAGTTCATAAATTAAGGGGTTTTTAATTCTTAAGGTTATCAAGGTTCCTATCTTGGAAGAGAGTGTCGCACATTTGACCATTTCCAAGGAAAGAGTTTGGACAGTAAGGAGTTTTTATGCGTGATGCTTTCTGAAATTGTGTTATGACAGTTTATAATTCCTCAATATTCACATTCCAACAACACCTTGGAATTACTTGTGGTATATTTTCTAATCATCATGAATTTGTAGGCATCACAAGATTTCTCTGTATCAAATTGGGCTTAGCATTCCTACGTTTCATTTGTTAGGGTTTCATTATAAGCCCAAGGTATCTGAATGAGATGTAGTGTTTAGAACACTTTAAACAATGAAGTACATCTAGGTAAGATCATCCTAATGAGCACAATGCATTATGTGTAATGTGCATGTCAATTGAAACTAGGGCCTTACCAATTAAGGTTACCCATAAAACACCAAAGGGTGGGATTATAATAAACCATAAATGCAGTGATAAACAAATCCTAAAGGTCTAATAAACCCCTCAAGTTGGGTTTACATTAAATATTCTCATATCTTCCCTTAAACACAACTTGGAGGAGCTATGAAGGTGGAATTATCTTAACAATGTTCTATAATAATAATTTCATGTAGTTAATATCATTATTGAAACCTTTCCTATAATTTTTTTAGAGAAATCACATCTCCTATCATTTCCACCCTTAACATAGTGAGGCTCAGATTATTGATAGTGAAAACCCCACACCATAACGAGGTGCAACATAACAATTACCTTCACGAAACCTCTACCCAGTCCTATTTGGAACACAGTGAAGAAATCTCATGCAACAAGGCTTACAATTAAGATTTCTTTATAACTTGAACCTCCAATCTCCATAACCTAAGGTGCAACAGGAACCTATGCACAAATGGTCAGAACAAGTTTCCTAAAATGCTCCATTAAGAATAGTCTCCAAAATCATAGTTCTATCAAGTTATCAACTAAGGAATCTCAATCATGTAACTTGCGATCATAAATTCTCCCAAATCATGTGAGAAGAACATCAACCGAGGGAAATTATAGAACCATCTAAGATAGTAAAAACTTGACATTCTTTGATAAAAGATCTTTTTGGTTTTTGGTGTATATAAAAAAGTAGTTTCTTGGTTTTTTGCTAGTCTGAGTAGTACCTAGGCCTTTAGTGGCTTCATTTTTGAATTTTCCTTTTTTTTCTTATCATTAAACAAATCTACATTTTTTTGTACAATAACTGGGGTCTTGACGACATCAAGTTGGGTTTTTACATGCAAACAAGCTCAATAACATTCCTCTTTAAACATATAGATAGAAGGGTCACTACAATCAATAAGGTTGGCATACAATGGCTTGAATCAATCCTTTCTTGCATGGCATAACATGCCAACATAACAAAAAGATAAATCAATATGAGTAAAGAGATATTTATGAGTGTACAATTGATTATACACATATTTATGAAGCTCTTTGGCACTTGTACAAATGTTGCCATGACCACTCATCAACCCAACCCAAAACCAATCCTGGTAGTTAGAACTAGTCCACAATTCTTCCTCCTATGCCTCTTCTACAAAAATATATAAGCATCACTGCTACTATACTAAGAATTTAGAATCTCGGATCCTCTTCCCTATGATGAGGATTTTTCTTGGGAAAAGAGTACTGCTCTTGGTAAATAGATGGTCCAAAATGTAATTACCCCCAAAACAAAGGTGCATGTTTTCCCCTCAAATCAACAGAACTATCATTTGTCTCCAACTTAGGCATATACATTAATCAACCAGATTGTCAGTAGGGGGAAGTTTTCACTCTGGAACTCAGCATAATTATATTTTGCAGGAAACAGAACAACGAGTACAAAATAACGTTCTTGCAAATCAACTTAAAATGACCTCCATCTGGCAATGGAGTTTGACTATATCCATGTCTTGCTCTAATTAGTCTCATCTCAAGGTCAATAGGGATAACCATACCCTATCCACTCTTCCCGAGTCCAACACTTGTATATCTCATCTTGTACAACCATTGGGATTCAATAGCCCTAGTATTTTTCTCAAATTCATGGTAAACCTAGTTATTAGTAGCTAACAAAGCATGGGAAGAAGGCACTTTATCAATACCATCCTTCTCACAAGCATCATCCCTATTTCTCTCTATTAAAACAATATATTCAAATAAGGCACTAAACACCTTTATAAAAGGATATATATTTTTCACTATAAACCTTTTAACAATAAATTCATTGAATCCTTCCACCCTTTGATTCTAGGTTGGACAATTACCATTCTATAATTCTTACCAACTCACTCTTCACAAATATCAGTCTAGTATGATTTTGAGTGAAAATGTGTTAGAACTTTCCTTTAAACTGAGGCAACAATATATATAGAAACTTGAATTATAGGAATGAGTTTGCTTCAAGATTTTGAAGGGAGTTAGGGGAGTTTGAAGGGAGTTAGGGCATGTTGTTGAGATTGGCTACTTTTGTGGATACACGGACATATCACTTATGAATGGAACATAATATATGCTCGGATCATGATTTACTACTTAACACAGGTAGTTCCTCCACATGGTCAATAGACACCTCCTAGGCTTTAGATCATATTATCAGTAGACTTAATTGACTTTAGCATGTAGTGCACTAGAAGTATGCTGCTATTGATGCAAACAAGCAAGCCAATACTCCATTGCTTATGCTTCAGTTGACTCTTTCATTGTTGTCAACACTAAACTCTCTTCACTTTTCACCAACAACTCTTAACAAAACTTTTGTATTGGCTAGAAAATCATTGGTCAATTGACCAGTTCAAGGATTTAGTCATTTTTCCAATAAAAAATTATATATTTGATATTTCAATTAGAAATCAAAATATTGTGCCTACTCATGAGTCTCCTTTCATACTACTTCTATATTATCATCAGATTCTGAATAATGTCATTCTAATAAAAAATGACATTAAAAGGACATTTCCAGCTATAGTACTAACATTGCAGACAAACCAAAGTAATATCTTAAAACTGTTCGTAAAATGTATTTAATGTTTAGAACAATACTTCTTGGAAAGCTGACACCAGACTATTTTCTTTGAATTCCTTGCTATGAAAATCTCTTCATTGACTACACTATCCTATTTTGTTCATGATGCATTTGAATCTTATGGAAAGCCCCCTCATTTAGACACTTGTCGAATAATGCAAACCAGACATGATAGTAAGTTATTACATCAATTTCTCCCCTTTCATTCTTTCCTCACACTAGTGTGGGTGGTTCAGAAGTGTGCGATGGAGGAGTTTGGCACTACATGTGGGTTTATTTGGCCAAGAATTGGGATGAAGGACTCGTTATTTCCCTTTTTATGGACTTTGGTTTCCTCTCGAAGCATGTAGTGTTGTTTGGTTTAGAATTGGAATTCTATTTGAGCTATTTTTCTTCGTTCTAGGATTTCGCCTCCAATGTAATAGAGAGTGGGTGCTAGGGTGGTGGCATCGACTGACCGCCACTATAGCAATTATTGTTGTGTTTTGTTTGGGCATGATGAGGTGAAAAGAGGAGTGAAGTGGTGTGGAAATAAGATAATGCGAAGTGGAGGCATAGTGTAGTGCAATGAATTCTACCATTTGTTGGGATAAATAGAATGAAGATTTTGAGAACCAATTTTAGAAGAACAATTGTATGAGGCATTCTTTTGTAGTGAACACAGAGGCATATGTTGGAAATTATGGAATGGCATAAAGAATTTGAAGCATTCACAAGGATTGAACACAGGAGACATTTGGAGTTCAATGTTCAACTAATATCTCTATAGTTGCTAACTGGAAGAATTGTAGTCCATCTTGATTTTCCTCTAGAAGTTGCTTCATCTTCCCCTTGAAGACTCAAGCCCGATTGTGGAACTTTCCGTCTTTCCTGGGCACTTTTATGCTAAAATTTGGAGGATATCCTTAGAGAAAGTGTCTGTGACACTTTGCTGCTTTAAATCAATGATAGAGGCTGAGATGTGGAAAATAAAAAGTCCTCGAGATTTATCCTCTCTATCATCTTAAATTTGTCAATCTTGTAGATCAATACAACCAGAAACACAATCACAAGTACATTTTTGATAATAAAAAAATTACAGGACATAGGTAGAATGGAGTAAAGAGCTGCCCAAGAATTTGTGCATTTGGTGCATAATTTTAAGGCCTAGCTTGTGATGGGTTATTTACAACAGAGTTGGAGTAAGGTATTGATTGCTTCTACTATCTCAGTCCAAGTTTATGGAATGTGGTTTGTTGATCCATTTAGCATAATTAGAATTTCTTTTGTTATAACTATTGTGCATTCCAAGATCTATGTTGTTTGGCTGCTCTTTTCTCGAATATATATGAGAATGTAACATACTTTCTGAAGAAGTCAGTTTCTTAACAGGTAGATTAAAAGAAACCATTTTCGAATAAGACCATCTTGCTGGAAACCAATAAACATATAAAATGAGACCTAGAAAAAGGACCAAAGATTGTTAGCAAGAATTCAATGGGTTCCTTGAGGTTGTTCTTCATCATGGCATTTTTTGGCTTCTCTAGTTGAAGATCCCTATAGATATTTTACATGGAACATTCCATGGGGCATAATATGGCCTCTTGGTATTCCTCAATAGGTACAATTTTAAAAAATCTTAGGCCTATTTCAATGCCAATAGTTGTAGCTCACATATGATTTGCCAATATTTTTTTGAGACACATTTTGTTAATGTTGCAGGGGATTCTAATAAATTGACAATTTCCGGGACCCGAAATTGACAATGTCACCAATTATAACATCTTTGTGAATGTATTTAACAACCTGGATCAATATTTCTTATTAAATTGTTAAATTCTTTGGGTTCTATCTTTATGGATTGGCCGATTGAGATTCCTAGATTTATTTGGTGATCTGCAACATTGCATTGAGGTATTTAAACACTTTTTGGTATAGGAGTTGCATCTAGTGATGGAGAAATTCGGGGCAAGATGTAGTATCTGGCACGAACTACCCCATACGAAGGTAAAACTTTACGTACAAGTTCCAGGTGAAGGACCAGATAGGTAGCTACTATTACTTCCCATCATTGTATTTGCATAAAGCTGCATGGGGATTTGGAGGACTAAATGTAGCTAGCAGGACCCTAATCCCTATTCCATTCCCTCCACCTGATGGTGATATCACTCTGCATATAGGCGTCTAGTACAAAACCAATGCTTTAGTAAATTACTAATCCACCCCTGAAACATGTATATCTCTTGAAATTAAAGAGACTGGGGATGTTCAACTTCAGCGTGTCCGCTAGAATGTTCTCTTACAATTCATCAATTTGACGATATTCTATCTTTGGGTAGATCCTTAGAACACTTGATGTAGGAATATCTATTGGTAATCCTGATGTTGTTCACATTCATGGTTGTGGGCTTCCAAATGAAATAGAAACTACAGTGGAACAAGGTACTTATCACTAATCTCTATCATAAGGTAGTTTGGTAGATTTAGTACAGGCCTTTCTAGCCTTTCAATGATTCACAAGATATACTTTATTTTGATTTTATCTTATGGATGTTGAATCCATTGCTTGTTCTCTTGAGATGTATCTAAAACGACCCATCTGTTAATCTGCGGGGAAAACATACTGCCTCTAAATTTAAAATGTGGGATTGTCATCATCTTTGAACTTCAAGATTTAAGATCACAAATTGAAGCTTGTGGAGGTAGAAGGATCTCACACCATTCAAAATTTCTATGATTCTCTTGACGTTCATGTTGTCCAGTCCTACTTTGCTATGGTCACTACTGATTAGCCACCTTAGGATTATTACATTGTTACATCTACTTGCTTTAAAAGTCCTCTTATTTTTAGTACTAGCATTTTCCGCTACAACAGTTCCTATAAGCAGGTTTCTGGACCAATTCCAGGGGTCCAAAAACAGAGATTAATTGGTCTGTGAACTAGGCCATGACCATTAGGTTTGGTTCTTGCCCTAATTACTTTGGTTTTAGCATAATTCATGTGTGAGATAATCTTATATATTTTACTGATAAATAGGTAGATGAATATATATTTGTATGATTGATAATGTTTTACGATTACCAGAAAATATAGATAAAAGATCATCATTGAAATTGGGGATAGCTATTAAAAATAAATTTCAAAGAATAGTTAATGGTTTTTTAGTTTGAGCAGTTGGGATTGTGGCTTTCCATCTCATCTATATAGGTTCAAGTCTCCCGAAGCATGTTCTAGACTGTATTTTTTAGGTTAGGTTCAAGAAGGAAAAAGCCCCCAAAGAATCTTAGCTAAAAAAAGTGGAATTTTAAAATATCTAGGAGTTTGTACCTATCCTATATAATCAAGTTCTCAAAATTTGAATGGCTAATGTTGTACAAGTGGAACATGACAGCTAGTGCGTCTCATCCAAATCGACAAGGATCTTTCCACTACGGGAAAATCCAAATTACTCGAGCAATAATCCTCTCAAACCAAGAACCCACCATTGAAGGCAAACAATGTTATGTAGTGAATGATGTTTCCTACGTGTGGTCCAAAACACCATTGCAACTTGTAGATTACTACAACATAAGTAGAGTGTTTTTCGCAGTGCATACCTGATAGTCCCAATGTTACATTATCTGCCCATAAGGCGAAAGTTGCGAAGGTTGTGCTAAATGTGGAATCATGTGCTTTCATTTAGAATCTGAGAAGAAAATACAAAGGGTCATGACCAAATTCCAATGGAAATCACTACCGTTAGAAGGTAATTCAGAAGTATTGAGGAGATTATCTGTTGAGGAGTTGCGTACAAGACTACAAAGTGTAGTCAAGGTCTGAGAAGGAGAACAAGTAGGAAAATTTGAGGATTTTCCTGCTATAAATAGGGCTAAGATTTTACAAATCCTAGTCAAGCCCTTAATACCTAAATCATGCAAATTGGTTATGGAAGTGGCAACATCCTTTAACAGAGTACATTTATTCACAAACCCTACAAACCCTAGATTTCAAATACATTTCTATGTTTGGTTAGGGTCCCCTAACTAGGTTCTTAAGGGATTTCGAGGCCAACTGGATATCTTGGTCCTGCAATTGATTCATACTTTTAAAAAAATTTAAGTGTTTGATGTGTTTGAAGAGTGAAAATGATAGAAAGAAGGAGTGCATCGGACCTGAGATTTTGGTATTTTTGCATGAACACTTCGTTCTTGACTCTGCACTCCATGGATGCTAAGAGTAAATCCTACTACCCCACTAGCAGTGTAGTGGTGATGAGGGGCAACAGTTACTGTGACTCCTTGCAATCTCGAAACTGCTCTCCATTTTTTCCCTTTTCATTATGTGCTCCTCTCTATCGAATCAATAGTTACTATGGTTCCTGAAAATCTCCACATTGCTCTATATTTTTCCCATTGTTTATGGGCTCCTTCTAGACTCTACACCCCATGGATGCTGAGAGTAAATCCCACAGCCCCGCTGGCAGTGTCGTGGTGAGGAGGGGAAACAATTACTTTGGCTCCTGGAAATCTCCACACTACTTTCAATTTTTTCCCTTCGGTTATGTGCTCCTCTGTCGAATCAATAGTTATTATGGCTCCTAGAAATCTCCATGTAAATCATGCGGCCCCTCTAGTAGTGTCGTGGTGAGGAGAGGGAACAATTATTGTGGTTCGTGGAAATCTCCACACTCCCCTCCATTTTTTCCCTTTCTTTATGGGCTCCTCTCTACCGAATCAATTGAGATAGTAGCAAGAATAGGAAATCCAATGGGGTATGGGTAACTTGTGTGTAGTGCACAAATTATTGAAAGGAAAATACATTTAGACAATTGAAAAAGAGTTGGAAACAACAACCTTTTTTCTTGCAAAATATATAAAGGGTGTAATATATATCTAGGGTGTTAGAGTTATAATTGGTTCTCATCTAGAAGAATTACATTTTTTCAGATTGGATTTCTTATATCCATTATTATTATGGCTAAGGTTAATGCATATTTAATATTAAGATAATATGCACAAATTATTGATCAATTAAAGGAAAATACATTTAGGCGACTTGAAAAAGAGTTTGAAACAAGATAATTTTTTATTGTACAAAATATATAAAGGGTGTTAAAGTTACAATTGCTTCTCATTCAGGTGTATTAGATTTTTTGCTTTGCATTTTTTATATCCATTACTATTATGGTAAAAATTAATGCATATTTAATATTAAGATTTATATGTAAGGAGTGAAAATATTGTGAGGAGGATCTATTATGTTTAGGGTGACATTTTTTATATCTATTACTATTATGGAAAAAGTTAATGCATATTTAATAATAAGATTTATATGTAAGGGGTGAAAATATCATTACGAGGATGTATTATGTTTAGGGTGACAGAAGATCTGTAAGCACTGATAAAATAAATATATCCAATATCACATAGTAGTGTGAGAGATCATGTTGGGATGAAGATACTTTTGACAAAGGGTGTTGTGCTTATTTTTTTGGATCATCTTCATTAATAGTTCCTCTAGGGGATCTTATTAATATATTCACCTATGGAATGGTAGGTTTATATTTTTACCACAAGACAAGCTAGATAAAGTGATGAGTGACATTGATTTTCATCATCTATAATTCATTAATATAACACAAAAAGGCCCCTTTGCATGTTCACCCACTTCTCTAATGATTTTTCATAGAAAAACATAAAATATTGACGATTTTTTTTCATAATCTATCTAAAGGATCTAATATGAAAGCCATTTTAAGATACCTAACTATATCGAAGAGCCCATTTACCTTCAAGCCTAAGATGTTTATTGAAGAAAATGTTGTTATGGAGGGTCATGACAATGGAATACTTCCATTTGGTACAAGATAGAATATCTATACTAGTGCAAATTTGGGTGTTAATTTAATTTAGTCTATGTTGGGATACATGCTTCACCATATCATAGGAGAAACTCCTAAGAAAATGAGGGTATAAGGCACAGATCTCACACAAAGTCCAAGGTTTGTAGTTTCATGGTCTCTCATTTGGATGCCATTTCCATTCCTAAATTTCATACTTGTATTAATAAATGACAACCACTAAACTAATGTGATAATGTATTTGGAGTTTCCTTGCAAAAAAAAACTTATTGTTTGCCCCTTTTTTGTAGTGAAAGTAGATTTCGTTCTCTAGACTTAACCAAAAATCAAATGTATAATTTCAATGCAAATATGATAATAACCAATATTAATTTAACTTTTTCTCTTTATATGGTGTCACTTGCGTAATTTGAATTGATATATTAAATTTATTGAAGTTACTTTACAAATCCTAACAGGGAAAACTAGTGGACTACAATTCCAATATAAACAAATATCATTCCACTTTGGAGCTTTTTACATTTAGAAGTCATTAAATAAATGTTAGTGCTTGATATGTTTCTCTAAATAATGAACCTATGGACTAAATGGAAAAAACAATGCATTGAGGTATAAATACAAGGTATGTGTATGATATCTACATACCCATAACAAACATGGACACGCTAGTATTCTATGGTCTATTATGCTAGATGCTTGATTAATGATTAAGCTTATGATTAGCGTTAACATTTATTAAGATTGACTATGCTTTTAAGCATAACCTTATGAATAATTTAATATTAAATTAATTTTGTCCCTCTCATGACTCTTTGACTTTGATTAAATAAGTAAAATTGTTTGATTATTTATCATGTATTAATTCTTATTATTGGGGGGCGGGGGGGAAGAGAATGTAAATTATGGGACTTAAAGAATGGGTAGGTGAACCATTAATGGGGAATAAATATTTTGGGGAAGCAGAGGGAATAAGTCATGGAAGGAGAGGATGGCAAGAAGGAACTCTGGATATTTTGTCATATTTGGGTTTGTTGAAGTTCTGGGGAGAGAGGAGAGGAATAAAGTTCAAAGAGTTTGGATACCAAGTGTTCTCTAAGGGGGCTAATGGAGGTGATATGAAATTGATGATTTGAGAACATGGTTTGAAAACATTATGGGTGGAAATTAGGCTTAGGTATAGTTGGTTAGGGAAATTGTGGAGGTTCCGTAGGGCTAGGATGTCGGAAAGGTTTTTCCCAGTTGCTTGGGTCACAAATTAAGTCAGGTGGGTTTGAAGGTCATGGGAAGGAAAGAAGCATCATACACCTCACTAATTTCAATCTTGTTTCTTTGTGTACTTTTTGCATTGAAACAAACATATCATGCAACAAGTGTTATCTGAAACTATGTTATAGCAAGTGCTATCTGAAAAATTACAAGTACTGGACTTGAATTACATGTACTAGAATTGAATTGATAAATTTTTTCACATGTTATAACTACATTTATTGTCTCTAAAGGTCTAAGGTCATGTTCTACAAGACCAAAATTGTGACATTTTTGGTGTTATGGTTTTGATTATTGTTTTTCCAATGTAATGAAGGCCTCTTTAAATAATACAACCATCTTATTCATTGTATGTTGATATAGTTTGAGCCCAAGCAAAGGATTCACATGGACTACTTCATTGAATGTGACTACATTAAAGAATAATGGAATGGAATTTACAATGATGGGTGTAAATAAGGGAGCTATCTTTTTTTTCATTACACAAAGTACAGATGACAGAGGTGAAACTGTGTTTACAATTATAACTTTTCTGAACATTGACCTTAGAATTGCTGGAACAATTCAATGAAAACACTTTCTTTAAAATCCAATGATGGAAGTTCGAGTTCTAGTTGTTCCATTTGCATGCATGGTTGTGAAGGATGGAATAAAGTCACGGTTCAAGAGGCTTGGTCGAACTTTTGGTGGAATATATAGTAAAGAATCATCATGATATCGAACTTAGTAGATCACTATAATCAGGTTACCAACGAGATGGATTCCCTTCCATCCATTAGACCTATATCTTGGAACTGTGATTCAAAAAATTTCTAAAATATTTGCTCCATAAAGAGAAAGCTTAGAAAACAAATTTTATGCCACGTAAATTCATGACAACTCTAAAAATGGGTTGATAATGTCCTAAATTCCAAATCATTAGTATGATTATGGTCTCTATCCCTAATAATAACTTTCCATTTCTAATTACTACCCATTTTCCTTTATTTATGACTTCATTTTCTATTTGAACTTAATCTATGTCTTATGGATATAAGAAAGCTTTTGAGAGATCATATTTTGTTTTACGTATATTGAAAAATTATGTATTTGAATTAATGCAACGACCAATACCCTTCAAAGGAGAGTGTTTCTTACCCGTATAAAGTGTTACATCCAAAGGATATTTTTCCCAATATGATATTTGTTACCCAAAGGTAATACATTGCATCCTATGCAAATTGAGTAAAAATCATACTTCCCATGTTTTTTATTGTGTGATGATATGTATTTGTTATGTTTTTAAACGTATAAATTGAACAAAATTTGAAATATGTATATTTTAAGAAGATAACAATAGAACACATAAGAAAATACACAATTATAAATCAATGAAAATGAATGGGCATTTTACCTCAACAAAATAACTTAAACCAACTCAACTAGCATATGATCCAAAATATTTATTGGATATTTAGATATTTCAACTATTTCATGTTGTGTCTAAAGAAACTTCTATGAGGTGGAAGAGAATGAGGAAGGAGATTATCATGCTATGAAAAATGAAATAAAATGAAGTTTTATAGACTAATTGCATAAGTTTAGTTATGGATAAACTACAACTAGCTTGCCAAAGCCAAAGTGAGGACAGATTGGACTCAATGTGACAACTATTTCGTCAACTTGTTACTAAAAATGTCCAAATGATAGAATAGGTAGAGCAATCATAACAATAGAATAAGAAACAAAAGACATCTCAGTTATCCTTTATAATTGCGTAGGAAATTGTCACATTTAAAGAGGTAAAGAATAAACTATGAGAACCAATGGATAGGCTAGATACTCTTAACGCTAGCCTCAATTACTAGCTAATGAATTTGAGAACTGCACATTTGATCCTTGGGAAGTATCATCCCTTATACTTGGTTTCAGTTTGGTTTCCTTTTACATTGGGTACTTATTGGTTTGGTCAATGACTATTCTATGTCTTTTTTTGATAAGCTAAGTACGAAATGTCTTCCAGGTTTATAATAAACAATCCTTAAATGTTGATATATGTAATTTTCTACTCATCGCCTCAAATTTTATCATTGATTTCCCATTTAAATAGGTTAGATTATTGCATTTAGTATAGCTACTATCCCCATAGGTGCACCCATGATTGTAATGATCACACACATATCATAGTACTTACACACAACTAAGCATGGGAGATGAGCCAAAAATTGAATGGTCCTCTCATACCAAATTTTGTGAGGTCCAGTTGGGACCTCATACCATAAAGAGTCACAAACTATTGTTGGGAAACTTTTTGCTATCAATAGGTATGTGAATTTTGGAATCGAGGTCCATAATAAGGTTGAGACCAAAACATGTGGTCATTTAAGGCCTCAAGATGGATCCTAAAGCTTCTCTAGAAATGTTTGAGGGAGAAGTAGTAAAAATGACACATAAATTTAAATCCTCCAAATATTCCATTGTAAAATATGGCTGCAAAATTATATTAAGCAAACCACAATCATTTATACTTTATAGACCTTCCTCTTTGATCATGTATAACAACATACAAATAAATTGTTTTACCTAGAAAATCTAAGTAAAAGGCCAACTCACATAGCTTAAAAGAACATAATATGCCATCATCAAAATCCTCCACCTCCTCAACTTAGAAAATAATATTAGGGAAAGGGAAAGTTACTTTGAATCCTAACACACCAATAAGATTGGCATCAACGGGCACACTTAGAAATATATGATTACAGAAAGGATAAACCATTCCACATTACTCTCCAGGTTCACTCAGTGTTGAGATGAGCTCGAAGGAGTTGGGAGAAATATTCCCTCTCCAAAAATAATCATCTTATCCCTCCTAGGAATTCTAAAATCCCAGCATAGCAATTGGGACTCTGTAAATGGAAGGGACAAATTGTCAAATTGGGAGAGACTTCGATTTGAATTAGTGTAGGAAGAAATTCAATGGAACACTAGAGTTGGAGGCACACCCAAATATGAGGAAGATAATTTTCCCTTGGTTGGAAAGGGAAAGAAGGTAAAGGGAATGAAGGCCCAAAGAAAACCAATGACTAGCCATAACAATGGAAAGAAGAAGGACTTGAGCAAGATAAATTGTTTTCATTGCCATGAATTCGAGTGGTATGCAACAAAGTGTTCACACAAGAAGTATAGAACGAAGCCTTCAAGAGGAGAAGGAGGTGAAGCACTTGCCTCAAAATTTGAATTAGACTTCATCGTCATTGCATGTATGGAAAAAAATATAATGGGGAGTGTGTGGTATATATATTTAGGTTCCTAGTTCCATATGACGTGATGTAAAACATTCTTTAGTAGCCTAGAGGAGAAGGATCTCCACATGCACATAAAAATTGGGGATGATGGATGGTACAATACCAAAGGAATTGTTACTATAACCTTTAAGAGGGAGTCATGCTCCCATCAACATTTGAAATATGTCATGTATGTACTTGGATGAAGAAGAACTTGATCTCTATAGTTGTATTGGAGGATCATGGCTATGATGTTGTTTTCATTAAGGGGAAATCCTTTTTGAGGCATGTAGCTACCGGGCAAGTGAAACAAATTGGAGTTTGTCTGATGAACCTATACAAACTTGAGGTGGAAGCTTGTGTTGCACTAAGTAGCAAGGCAGGAGAAGTGTAGAGTTGGGATGTTGGAGAAATATGGCACTTACACATGGGATACTTACAACACGGGGCCTTAAAAATCATGCAACAAATTACCACTGGTCTACCGAAATGCACCCTTCACCAACATGATGTATGCAAGGGATGAACATTGGGGAAATGTGTCAAATCCACCTTCCAGGGACAAGATAACATAGCTGGATTAATATTGGAGTGAGTCGACTCTGATATATTTGGACCATTTTCTACAACCTATACAACAAAACACCATCATTATGTTATTTTTGTTGATGACTTTTCAAGAAGATATTGCATCTTCTTCATGTGAAAGAAAGATGAAGTTTTCTCAAAATTTGTTGAATTCAAAGCATTGGTATAAAAGGATACTGGTCAGAAATTGAAAGACCTGAGAAGTGATAATGGATGAAAAAATGTATCTAGCACCTTTAAGTAATTTTGTGCCAAAGATGGTCTTAGAAGAGAACTGATAACACCCCATAACCTACAACAAAATGGGGTAGTTGAAAGAAAGAACAAAATAATAGTGGGAGTAGCAAGAGCCATGTTGCATGATCAAGGGGTGCCATTACACCTATGGGCATAAGCATGCAACAACGTAATCTATTTGTAGAACTAGAGTCCTCATAGAATACTTGCCATGATCGCACGTGAAGCTTTCTATGGGAGGGAGCCAACTGTATTTCGGAATTTCTTGAGCTACTATGTATTGCATGTCTCCAAGGATAGCAAGAAGAAAATTGAGCCTGCAACTGAGATGGGAGTCTTTGTAGGATACATAGAGACATCACATAACTATAGGGTGTATTTTTCATCAGCGAGGGTGATAGTAATCAGGAGAGATGTCAAATTTGACGAGGAGAAGGCTATGAGATGCTCTCTAGAGTGATATTTGAGTATTCATCATAGGAGGAGCTTATAGTTCCTAAGGAGTTTCTTCATGCAGAGATTTAGGAGTTTTTGGAGCAGACACATGCAGAGGGGTAAACAAGAGGTCGAATGGAGGCACCCACTCAACCAGAATCTTCCGTAAAGGGGAGGAAGAGAACTAGAGAAGCTGACAGATTGGTAAAAGATGTATGAGAGTATGTGGGAGCTCCTTCATCTTAGTGTAGGAAGATGAGGTCACAAGATAAGTACATTGGGTATATGGATCTCATTCTTCATTTGAGGAAGCAATTTCTCAAACAGTGTGGGTTGATTCCATGGTTGAGGAGTATGAATCCATCATGAAGAATAGTGTATGGGAGGTGGTGTTGAGGCCAGAGGACAAGTCAGTAGTTGGTTCCAGATGGATCTACAAAGTGAAGAATGCAACTGATGTGAGCATCGAGAAGTACAAGGCTAGATTTGTGGCCAAAGGCTTCTCTTAGGTAGAGGGAGTGGATTATGAGGAAACATTTGCACCTATGGATGGATATTCCGCGATCATAAAAATTATAGCATTAGCTACATAGATGGGGTGGAAGATCCACCAGATGGATGTGAATACCACCTTTCTCGATGGTGTTGTTGAGGAAGAAATTTACATAGAGGAGGCAAAGGGATTTGAGACATATGACTGGGAGACGTGTGTAGACTCAAAAGAGCACTATATGTTGTCAAACAAGAACCCTGAGCATGTTACACTCAAATTTATACATATATCAGTTGATTGGGATTGACCAAAAGTGAACCAAATGCCAAACTCTATCACATTTTCGTATATGCCAAGTTGCATATCTTGGTAGTGTATGTTGATGACTTAATACTTAGAGGAGATTAGTAGTGATTTGGATGTGAAGGACATGGCATTGATACATTAATTCCTTGGGCTGAAAGTATGGCATGGTGATGTTGAGATGTTTGTGAGTCAAGGAAAGCATGACTCTGAATACTTTATGGATTTTACATGGAGAACTACAAGCCTATGGACACACCTCTAGCTAGAAATTGGAGGAAGGAGAGTGCTTCTTTAGGAGAGGCATAGATGCTACCATCTACAAATATCTTGTGGCATCATTGATGTATCTAGTGAATTCAAGGCCTGACATACGTTATGCAACTAATTAGTTGATTCAAGCCATGGTTAATCCCACCAAGCTTTATTGGAAGGCAACAAGTCATGTGTTGAGGTACCTCAAAGGCACAACTAAGAATGGGTACGATAGAGAAGGACAAAGGGAGTGAAGCTCCAATGCTTAACTGATGCAAATTGGGTAGGCATTCCATCAGACAAGAAAATTACTTCAGGTGTTATCTTTAGGGTTGGGTCTGTAGCTATTTCCTGGTATAGTAGGAAATAAAGGTATGTGGCACTTAACACAGAAGAGGCTAAATACATGGCTACAAGTCAAGACGCATGTGAGGTGAATGGATGAGGAAAATAATTGTGGGTCCTTTCAATCAACAAATGGATTTGAAAATGATTTATTGTGATAATCAGAGTTGTATAAAACTCTTTGCAAATCCAGTATTTCATAACAAGTCCAGGCACATTGATATCAAGTACCATCACTTGTAGAATTCTGTGCAGAGGAGAATTATGATGTTACAGTACATTTCAACTAAGAAGTGGGATGCAAATACATTGAAAAAGGCATCGTCAAGAGGAAAATTAAAATTCCACAGGTGCAGGATATGGGTGGTTCAAAATCCCTTTCTTGCAAAGAGGGGGGGTTAGAAAATGTAGCAAGAAAGGCTAAATTTGACTTGTTCCTTAGTCAAATTTAGTAATTTGATTTTCCAAATCAACAAGATGACTTGGATGAAATTTAACTTGCGTGAGATGACATTCTATACTTGTTTACTTACTAGATACTAGTTATAGGCTAGAAGTAGAGTTGTGCATATAGTGTTTCTAAAATTTAGCAATCTAATTCAATTATTTTCAGTTTGACTGAGTTAACTGAGCTCAAGAAACTCGTAGAGTCAGTTGAGTAGTAGAATTGTTGTTAACTCAATGATCTCTCCGTTAAACTAGTCAATCAACTAAAAATAACCCAAACATGCATCGAATTTGAATTGCCAAACTAAAGTGGAGGAAAAGGCACATTGTAATTATTAGTTATATACTAGTTGAATGTACATGTTGGGCATTGAGGCAAACAATCAATTACTTGGGATTTGCACAAGGGAATAGTGAATTCTCCTATTATTTAGGAGTTAATTTCCTTGGGAATCGTGCAAGGAAATAGGAGAAAGATGGGGCCTTGAATTGACTATATGTTGGCCATAGCAGGACAATCAATAGGAGGACATGTTTACACTGAAGGGTGTGCTTCAGGATTGAAGCAAGGCATTGTAATAGTCTCTCATTCTCATATGATTAATGAAAAGCAGTGAAAGGGTTTTTCCCTTTTGGGTTTCCCTATAAATAATCGTGTTCTTGTGTTTTTTTTTTCTTTTTATGGTTGCATGTCATTGCATGTGTTTCTAAATTGTGATTTCCATTTCACAAAATAGTAGAGGAAATTTATAATCTCTTGTTTTTAGTTCAAATACATCAGCAGTAGAAAATTTATATTAATTTTTACAATCTTAGGGCATTGTAGGGTACAAATATCTCAATGATGTGAAGTGAAAAATGTTCCCAACACTCTCAATTATGCCTGGACCACACTCTTAACCTTTAGGATTCTCACCCAAAATAAGCTAACAATTTGGCAAGTGTATAAACCCTACCCTTACCTCAGTTTTGATTGCTAGGGTCGATGGATTATGGTTGGTTTCTATACACACAACATGGTTCCACTAGGGTGTGGTTTCACCAGTGCCCACTAGGTGTTGGACTTGTTAACATGTCAACAAAGTCATGTTCTCCCACTTCCTCTCAACCTTGGAAACATAGTGTATATGGACTAAAAATAAACCTAGGCTAGGTTCATAAATCAAAACTACAACTGTTGTTTGCCCACCCTCCTGTAGTTTTAAGGAGACTCATGGCCCAATTATTGATACTAAATTCTTAGTTTTGACAGAATAACTAGTGTAGGAATTGGTTAAACTAATTATACCCATAAATTTGGAAATCAATTGATTGAATATGAACACATAACATTCACCATGCATATAATAATTAACAACATATTCTAGGCACACTTTAAAATTTGTGTGCATACATCACACCATTATAATCACAAAGACACAGTGAGTGTCAAAACTCAAACATTAATTTACATTTACAAACACGCAAGATATTGCACCATTCACAATGTAACAAGATTCATCACATTCCATAAGGTAATACACATAAGTAATGTACACTTATCGATGTGTGTGTCTAATGTTGGCTGAAAAATGAAGGAAGGAATTCAAGTATCCACCGAATTGTAAGCCAACCACATTACAAGCTTTCTTTCAACTAATTACCCTGAGATAGATCCAAAGTCTAAGGGGATGCATATTAAGGGAAATTTAAACTCCGGGTTTAATCACATAACCAATAGAAGTCAGAGTTCACAGTTTAGTTTGTTTATCAACTACTTTCCAATAGCAAGCACCAAAGTAACTCACCAGCTGAATGCAACAACAAACAAATTGTCTCTAATCGTATCAACAAATATCAAAGGGACAAAAGTGGATTTGCGTCCAGGAAATCTTGCAAGGAAAATTTTTCGCGTTCTTTAGAGTCAGCTACCGGAAAAAAATGAAGAGCCCAACAAATCGATGTCTTGATATAAGGTAACATGAATGGTAAGTGAAACATTAAGCTCGATATAATTGCAAGACATTAGTAGCCCACAAGATGGCAGACTTAGGGTGCACTGTGAGACTCAATTTTGCAGTTGTTAGATAATATTGTCTTAAATTGATATGTTTTTGTCTTAATTGTTAATTGTCTTAAATGAGTTTCATATTAAGTGGTCATTTTCTTAAATATAAAGTCTTGTATTACAATAATTTTTTCTTAAACTGTTTTTGTCTTAAATATAATGTTTTGTCTTCAAATATTTTGTGTCAAATTGTTTTTTTATTAAATATGAAGTTTTGTCTTAAAATATTTTTTTCTTAAACTGTTTTTGTCTTAAATTTAAAGTTTTGTCTTAAAATATTTTTGTCTTAAACTATTTTTGTCACAAATATAAAGTTTAATCTTGAAATATTTTTGTCTCAAACTGTTTTTGTCTTAAATATTATACTTAAGACAATTCAATTGATATTAAATTTTAATGTAAAATAACTAAAATAAAAAGTGACTTTTTAGGACAAAGATTTCTTTTGTCTTAAAAAAAATTCTTAAAATTACCCTTGTTGTAGTAGTAATATTTTTTTACCTAATGTACCTAAATAAATCTGAGGCCTAAGCTTGGGTTTGACATTGAGCATGGAGGACGACCAATGGGAGTTGTTCGATCTAGCCTGTTTAAAAAGTTGTTCAAAAGCATATAGCAACATTTGGAGCTAGTAGGAAGTAGCAGTGGCATGTACTAGCGCTAGCATGGACTCATGTTGCGTGCAACAATGATCATTCAGTTTGACTTCATCTCGTGAGTTGTGTTGAGCGTTGTTAGATCTCCAAAGTGTCTTGTTTGCTGCAATTTTTTCTTTGTGGTGGAGGTAAAGTGGTGCACAACCAACATGTCTATATTTTTAGAGTTTTTTGTTATAATGATCTTTTTGATGATTTTTTTCGATGAGGCCATTTGGAATCATTTTTTGCTTGGGTAGTATTGTTGAGTAAGAAGAATTTTGGGACAAACAATGTGGTTTTAATGATGACCATAATCATCATGAGCCACAATCCACTCAACAAGATCCTGCAATCTAAGACTTGCTAATTTTTCACGAGGAAGGGTATAAACAGTTAAGTCATGAACCTATTTTTCAAGATCTAGGTGATAACGAGGGAAACAAAGAAGTAAGATCACAACAGAGACATCGAGGCAACATAAGTGCGTGAAATGGAACTAATACTTCTTATCGAAGAGAATCATCATCTCATGATTTTCCATCTCATACACCAACAACAAAATAGATCATACTATACATCCTTGATAATAACGAGAATGGACCTTAATTTGGTGACTCACAAGGAGCACATAGAATTAGATAAAACCTTGTGTGGGTGGAAAGATTCCAATGCTTATATGAGTGATACTCGAAGTAATGCTTGAAGTAAGCTTGCACTCTGTGTAATCTTATCTCTCACCCATGATCAAGACAAACTACATCATGTGGCCTATGTTAAGCTAAGGAAGGAAAAACATGACTTTGAGTGAATTTATCCATTAAGGAGTAGACTTGAAATAATGAAGGTAGAATTCTCCATATTATTTTAATATTATCTATTGGTTGTGATGGCTTAGATTAGATCCTATTTTTGATCAAGTTTTTCAATCGATCTATAATCTTATTTACATACAAATGATTTGGTGAATGAATAAGACTTGTTCAAACACTCTTCTTGAGTTGGGATCACTTAAGAATTGCTCATTTCTTACATATTCTATCCCTCTTTGGTTTTATTATTTTTCTAAGGCAAGAGCAATTCCTTATATTAAAGTAGGCTGCCCTGCTCTCTGGCGCACTAACCTGACAGTGGCAGATTTCAGCTCGGACGGAGTCTGGGCATTTCATATCAATGGACTCCCCGCGGGGGGAGAGCAACAAAGAGCCGCACGGCGGCAGGCACCAG
>APFE030906335.1:0-29379 GCA_000404065.3 Pinus taeda | reverse complement strand
TAATTGTATTTCTGTAATTGTGTATGATTTAGCTGTTTTTATCAAAAAATGGATTGGTGAATGCTTGTTTACAGAAAATAGAAATAATAATAATATGTTAAAATTCGAGATGATAGAAATTATTGTCATTCACGGACAGTATATATCGGCTGAATACCACTAAACATGAACATTGAGCATGTATATATCAGCTGAATACCACTAAACATGAACATTGAACATTGAGCATGTATACCATTATGTGAAACATTTTTGTAATGTTACCATTTTTGTAATGGATTTATGAATACTTGCTTAGAGAAGATGGAGATAATTTAAAATTCGAGAGGATAGAAATTACTGTTACATTTTTGTCGAGATGTGCTGCACTCAGTGATTATTAGCATTCAATGACAGGAAATATCCGATGAATGAACATTATCTGAAACATTTTTGTAATGTTACCATTTTTCGTTTTGAAAATTTGAGGTCAACAATATATATAGAAAGGCAATTTTAGCTTTGAAATTCAACCCGAGGAACTATTTTGTTATAATTGGTTATATTGATAATTTATTTTTCATATTTCTTATTTGTTACATTGATAATTTATTCTTAATTTTTCCATTAAATATATTATTTATGTGGTCAAAAGTGTCTTGATTCTCTGACATAAATGTGATTTTTTTTCCTTTTCTAAGTGATCTCTTACACGATGGTGATCTCTTAATTCATTTTATATCTCATCTACTCGATGGATCTCTTAATTTGTTTTTTTGATATGTAATCTAAAGATAAATGGAAAACTCCATCCTTGCAGTTTGATAAATTCCTTGAAGGAACGGCAGTATCCAAAGAATAGTGGCCTTGCGAAATCAAAAGATTGGTGGCCTTGAACATCAAATGTGTTTGGAGTTCTGGTGTGGATTTGTGGATTTTTCTATGGCATTGTAACTTGAGGTTACTTGAATTTTCTTCATATTTGCGGCTTTTGTTTCTCTTTTATTGGGTGATGGTGTCAGTTTATATTTGAGGCTTTCTTTTGATCCTGAATAAGGCCAAGTTTTTCTAGTAATTGTCCGTGTTTGCTATCTTTAGAAATAAGTGATGGTGGAGTGAAATAATTTTAGAAATAAGTTGGAGAATCCTGAACTTGCTAACTCGATGAATAGGACTAGACTCCCATATTTTTAGAGAGAAAAATAATGAGGCAGAAGAACTGTCAAAAGAAAGATGCTCTACAGAGCCAGGGCAAATCAGATAAACATATTTTGATAAAAATATCTCTCATCACTCAAGTAATATTAAGCTATGAAATGATATTATTTATTTATTTTGCAGCTAGTTGTCCAAAGGTCCTTTGGATGTTTTTTTCTTTTTTATTTACTTCAGATTCTTTTTAGAAATACAAGTAATATTATGTCTGTTTTTTTGTATTATGGTAGAAAAGGAAAGTTACTTAGAATTGGATAAAGATTAGTAAGTAGAGTATGTTTTGCTATATATTCTAAATGATAGGGTTTGAAAGAGATGTAAATTTATGTGTTCTAAAGAATATAGTAGAAAGACTTATTTTTATTTTGAATGACAACAAGCTTTTTTTTTTTTCTTTTTCCTCGAGGGAAAATTGTAATATTCGTTAAAGATAGTGAAAATTACATGTTGTAAACAAAAAAGAGGATTTGTTGTTACAAAAACAGACATAAATCCATATCATCAAAATATATTGTCCATATGTCTTGTTACCTAAAGAGCATTAGATTCTGTGATAACCAAAATGCATTGATTACATATCTGCATATCCTAATATAAAAAAGCATGTACAAACTATAATAAAAAGGAAACATAGTGATATTAAAAAATTGGTAGAATCAATCCCAGACAATTACATCCTATAACCCTCAGAAAAGGGTCTATGGTAGTACTCGAAATGATCTATGTTGACTTTCTCTGAGATCTTCCAGGACCCCCAAGCTTGTTGCATGCTCACCTTCGAAAGCTCATCAGATATAACATTTTGTTCCTTGTAAATGTGATTACAAATAATGTGATCAAAAACTCTTTTAATTCTCAAAACCTCCTCAAGAATGGGCTTGAGTGTGTGCACGTGACATATTGAAATTTCACTGAACCAATTTATGACCACCCTGGAATCCCCAAAAACTTGCAGCTACCAGCATCCTTTTCCTAGAACAAAGATGAGAATAATTTTCAGACTAAAAAGTTTCGCATAGTTATTTGAGCCCTACCCTAAACCACTTTTGAGCTTAAAGAATTGATGCTCATTTAAATACATAATGACTCCTCCTTCACATTGATTTCCAATTTGCAAGGATCCATCAAAATAAGCCCATGGGTTGTATTTGTCCACCTATTCCTCATGAAACTGTCGAGATATGTTGATGATAGGATCATCTAGGATGAGATCATATATGGCAATAATCTGACCTATCAACCTATCACAACACGACGACTTATCTTGAAATATAATATTGTTTTGACCAAGCCATAAGCCCCCGCTGATAATAGGGGGAGCTTTCATAGTTTGTGGGGATTAACCTTGTGCCACCAGGTGAACCAAGCCTCCCTAATGATTCACCATGCCATAAATATCTTACGTCCATCATCTCACAAACCAATGTCCATACCTAGGAGGATATATGATACTGCAGAAATATGTGATCTACTGATTTCTTAACATTTTTACAGAAGGGACACCAACATGGACAAACAAAGCAACGATTTTGAAGATTGTCACCCATAGGAATTATGTTTGCAAGAAGGAAGCATTGAAATAATCTAGCCTTTGTCGGGCGCTACAACTTCCATAAAGACTTCCACCATCAAGAAGGCTTCTCAGGAGCCTAGTTAGCATAAATGTAAATATAGCCTTCCTTTGGAGTATAAACTTCATGCGGAGTGGATTAATTACAATTCATCCTCCCGATCATGGATCCTGACATGAGATCTAATAAGTGCATTGGTATAGATAGACCATCGATGATGCCAAACAACCGACATATTAAGATCTTGGGAATTCATCCACCCTTGAGCCTAGATGGTAGAAGTGTCTAGGTTAGAAATATCATTAAAAGTTCTTCTTTCTTGAGCTGCCACGACAACTATAAGCTTAGGATGAAATTGAAAATGGGCCATACATCTAGACCATGGGTCCTCGCTTATCTTAACCTGATCCCCATCCCAACCTTCCATGCCAAACATTGATTAATGACTATGAAACACTCAATCACAATCTTCCACACAACTGACATATTTAGATGAATCTTATGAGGATTCTCAATCTAATCTTCTAGGGTTCAACTACTTTTTCTTTCTTGAAAAAGAAATAAAAACATAATTCGTCTTTAATCTTACACTAACATACATTTGCAATTGTTTTCCTTTATTCAAACTTTTTGGTTCTCATTTATAGAAAATTTTAAAGCTTTATAAGAAAATTACAAGCTCTATGAAGAATTAGGTTAAGTGTTTAAAATCCTAATTTTAAATGTAGATCTAATGTCTAAGGGAGTGGGAGGTCAAATTTCTCAAGATGGAGCTTGAATTTTGTATGTACATTAGCCTAGAGGTACTTTAGTTAGACCTTATTTCTTAATTGCATCAGAGAAGTATATCACATGTGCAAGAAAACTTGTGTCACATTTGAAGGAAAAGCTATGTGGGCATCAATGAAGCCTAAATTAGGGATGACACTCACAATGACTAGATCTACCATTACATCCTCTGTGTAGGCCCTATAAAATTTTGTGTCATATTTTGCCTCTTGGACTAGATGAATATTAGGAAACAAGGAATATCTATAAGCCTTTACTATAGCTTCTACATCTTTCTAAGTCCAAGACTAAGATTGTAGCAACCTTGCACTTCTATTTGCCTCTTGGAGCCATTTGTTGAAGAACATATGGTAGGATCCATTTTCAAAAACTACCAAGAGTAGTCTAGGAGATTATCATACCCCATGGGAACTAGTGAATTAAACGAAGATTCAATTATAATTCTTCACAGTCATAGAACTCAATGCGACGATGTGGCATGATGATCCAAATGAGTGCTATGTTGATGGCTATAATCCCTAAAAAAAAATCCTCTCTTGTACCTTTGGCATCATTTAGACAACCTTCCACTTCTAAAGTGGATGCACTCAAAACAAAATCTAGTAATGCATAGAGGTGGAGATTATGGCTATATGTAATCTAATTTTGTTGGTAGTCAAAATCAGGTACAAGTTATATAGAAATACATGATACTCCCATTCTTTAAAAATGGTTTCGCTGAATGGAAGTGTACATGAAAATTAACTTTCGCTTCATCAAATATTAATAGTAAGTTGATTAAATAAAGTCAATCATAATGAAACAATCTTTTGATTAATTAAATATTAATTTTAGGTTAAGTTTATCAAGTAAAGTAAACCATAATGTACACTATTGTAAATATTTTTATTCTAGACGTTTTGGAAATATAACTTTTTTGACTGTTTTTATTTAAAGTTTAACTAAAAGTTCAGAAACATCGCTAATATTGCAATATAAGTATAATACATCTCTAATGCTCTTCTATTGTAATTTTCCTTGCCAAGCTCCATCAAAGAAGCCCTTGACAAGCTTGATCAAAGAACCTTCAAGAATAGGCCTTGTCAACCATAAGATCCCAACCTATGAAATCCATGAAATTTTGTTGTCAACTATAATAGAGCATTGGTTTGAGTAAAAAATTGAAATGTATACACATGCACCCCTCAATCCTAGCATAAATGCATGCTAACTAGATTCCCCAAATGTAGATAGGAGGGGTTTATGTACTTTAGATAAGTATTATTTCCCAAGGACTTTATTTTGAAATCTGATTCCAAAGGATTTTAGTAGTTAGGGTTTTATTTGAGCCCTTAACGTTCTTCTCCTTTGGGTCCGACTAATGATTTCCAGTTGGTCAAGTGTAGTTCAATATAGTCACTTTGTTATTTCCTTTTAATATACGAGCTAATGAATGCCAATGGACTCATATTTCTCTAAGAAAAATATTTATCAATTTTAATCTTCTAATATTGAAAAGCTACACATTACACAATAAATGAATGCTCTTTTCTATCTTACCAATCCACTAGCTCCAATATCACTTACCATAATAGTTTGTTCTTCAATTAAATTCTGAAATTTTAATTTATCTTGTAAATCTGGTTGTATAAAGGGAAAAATATTATTGATTTCTCGTTCCTCTTTAAACTCATGGGTCATTAAAATAAATGGTAGACTTATTGTAATTGACCTTCATTGCAAATGCCTTGCATTAAAGTTTCCAAATAGTATTAATATTTTTCCTATAGTTAGAAAAATGGTGAAAGAATTTAGCATTCTCATTGCTCAATTACAACCAAGCCACTTAGGTTTTTAACTTGCACTTCACTTCCTAATTATTTAGTAATTCTCTTCCTAGCTTCTAGTTCTCTAACTTTAATAAGTCTAGGCTTATTAAATGTACCAAAAGAGTTATTATTTAATTATGTGTCAATACCATCTAATTTTCCTTTATTATTTTGTCTCTATTTAAATATATTTCCCTAGTCCAAGAAACCACCTCACCTTTCACTACTAGAGACACTACCAACTATTCAATGGTAGAAGCAATGTGGTTCCTATTGAAGTTCCTCCAAGTAGTTTTTACAATTTATTTGAATTCTTTGTCCATTAGCAACTTGAGTTGAAATTATTGGGATCATAGGACTTGAAATGAGCTAGCTCAAGTTATAAGAAAATTGGACTATGATTTGAAATTCCACCATCAACTACATGACACAACCCTATTGACACCATTAAATAATTTATTAGAAACAAGGCATCTATCTAGATGCCTTAAAACAACCTCCTACCCCACATTTGTTCCTCTAAGTAGGTTGATGGAGATGTGCTTCACATTAATCAAACATGCTAGCTTTATCTAATGAAGAAGAAATATTAGCTAGACAATCAACATTGGCTTCTTCCCCGCTAGCAATACATTCATTTTGTTCATAGTAGATGTAAAATCACCACCCAAAAATCAACCTTCCACTCCTTACCACCTATAAACAAAATAAATCATGTCAAAAATACTACACTCCTTCATATAGAACATACACGTTCATCAAAATAATGGGTTGGTCCAATCCTTGATAATGAATTCCATGCACATACTTGATAAAAAAACAAAGGAATTAGTTAATGACAAACTCAAATTCCAACCAATAATAATACCCTATACTGGCCAACAAAGTCCAAAAAAATAAATTCCTAGTCTCTCGACCCCATGGTCTCTTATAATAATAATTAAATTATATTTAACTCCAGTATGTACTCGACTTGTTGTTTCACTTGATTTTTAGTACCCTAATGTTAGAGGATATAATTATCATTAATATGGAATTGAAGGAGGATGATCTAAGTGCCATTGTAAGCAAGCATTGTTTGCTCTACTACAATTCAATGGTTTATCACTCTTTGGCCTTTTAGATGGAATGCTTTCTACCTATAGTATGAGTAATACCCTCTTTAGTGTCTCCAAATCCTACCCCTCATACTACATCCCCTCAATTTCAATCCAAATTATTAGACATTAAAGGGCAACTATATTGACCACAACTCTTAAATATAATAGAGACATGACCCTTCCCCCTTTTCTGCATTTCCCTAAAATCCTTGGAGTCTAATATCATATGAATATTAGATGATGATGTTATATTTTTTTTCTCAAATTTCATTGGAATTAACTTAAGGTTTGTATTTTTCACAACCTTCTTACGCTTCTGGGTAGAAAGGTAAGTGTTGACTACCATAACTAGAGTTGGTCATCTCTTAGGTAAAACCAACATCTCATCACTTAAATTAAAATAACTAGAGGTGAGGTGCTTACTAGAAACCTCTTTGATGATAATGATATTTTGTGCATGTGGGAAAGGGGTTGCCCCATCATCCTTCAAATAGTACAAGAACATAGCCATGAACATAGCATGCATTTGGATCATCATGTTGCATCGTCACATTGAGTTCTATGACTGCAATGAATTATAATTGACTCTTTTCTTTATTCACTAGTTCGCACAGGGTATGATAATCTCCTAGACTACACATGGCAGTTTTGGAAAATGGATCCTACCATCTATTCTTCAACAAATGGCTCCAAGAGGCAACTAGATGTGCAAGGTTGCTACAATCTTAGTCTTGTACTTATCAAGATGCAGAAGCTATAGCAAAGGCTTATAGATATTCATTGCTTCCTAATATTCATCTAGTTCAAGAGGCAAAAGATGACACCAAATTTTATAGGGCCTACACAATGGATGCAATGGTAGATCTAGTCATTGTCATTTTCATCCCTAATTTAGGCTTCATTGATGCCCACATAACTTTTCCTTCAAATGTGACACAAGTTTTCTTGCACATGTGATATACTTCTCTAATGCAATTAAGAAATAAGGCTTAACTAAAGTACATCTAGGCTAATGTACATACAAAATTCAATCTCCATCTTGAGAAATTTGACCTCCCACTCCCTTAGACATTAGATCTCCATTTAAAATGAGGATTTTTCACACTTAACCTAATTATTCATAGAGCTTGCAATTTTCTTATAAAGCTTGAATTTTTTCTATAAATGAGAACCAAAAAATTTGAACAAAGGAAAACAATTTAAAGCATATATTAGTGTAAGATTAAATATGAATTATGTTTCTATTTCTTTCTCAAGAAAGAAAAGCAATTGCACCCTTGAAGATTGGATTGAGAATCCTCATAAGAGTCATATAAATATGTAAGTTGTGTGGAAGTTTGTGATTGAGTGTTTCACAATCATTGATTGAGGTTTGGCATGGAAGGTTGGGATGGGGATTAGGTCAAGATTGACTAGTATCCATGGTCTGGATGTGCGGCCCATTTTCAATTTCATCTTGAGCTTATAACTTTCCTGACAACTCAAGAAAGAAGAACTTTAAACGATATTGCTAACCTAGACACTTCTACCATCTAGGCTCAAGAGTGGATGAATTCCCAAGATCTTAATCTGTCTGTTGTTTGGCATCATCATTGATCTATCTATATCAATGCACTCATTAGATCTCATGTCAAGACCCATGATAGAGAGGATGAATTGCAATGGATCCACTCACCGCATGGAGTCTATACTCCAAAGGAAGGTTATATTTACATTTATGCAGACTAGGCTCCTGAGTAGCCTTCTTGGTGGTGGAAGCCTTTATGGAAGTTGAAGCACCTAACAAAGGCCAGATTATTTCAATAGTGCCTTCTTGCAAACTTAATTCCTATGGGTGACAATCTTCAAAATCATTGCTTTGTTTGTCCAAGTTGGTGTCCCTTCTGCAAAAATGTTGAGGAATCAGTAGATCACCTATTTCTTCAGTATCATATATCCTCCCAAGTATGGAGGTTGGTTTATGAGATGATGGAAGTAAGATATCTATGGCATGGTGAATCAATAGGGATGCTTGGTTCACCTAGTGGCACAAGGTTAATCCCCACAAACTGTGAAACCTCCCCGCGATCATTAGTTGGGGCCTATGGCTTGGTCGAAACAATATTATATTTCAAGATAAGTTGTGATATTGTGATAGGTTGATGGGTCAAATTATTTCCATATGTGATCTCATCCTAGATGATCCTATCATCAACATATTTCAGCAGTTTCATGAGGAATAGGTGGACAAATCCAACCCATGGGCCTATTTTGATGGGTCCTTGCAAGCTGGAAATCAAAGTGGAGGAGGAGCCATTCTGTATTTAAATGAGAATAAATTCTTTAAGGTCAAAAGTGGTTTAGGGTAGGGATCAAATAACTATACAAAACTTTTTAATTGGAAACTTATTCTCAACTTTGCTATAGAAAAAGGATGTTGGTAGCTGCAAGTTTTTGGGGATTGCAGGGTAGTCATAAATTGGTACAATGAAATTTCAGTATGTCACATGCACACACTAAAGCCCATTATTGAGGAGGTTTTAAGAAATTAGAGGACTTTTTTATCACATTATTTGTAATCACATTTACAGGGAACAAAATGTTATGTCCAATGAGCTTTCGAAGGCGAGCATGCAACAAGCTTGGGGATCTTGGAAGATCTCAGAGCAGGTCAACATAGATCATTTCGAGTACTACGATAGACCCTTTTCTGAGGGGTTAAAGGATGCAGCTATTGGGGATTGATTCTACCGGTTTTTTAATATCACGATGTTTACTTTTTATTACAGTTTATACATGATTTTTCTAGATTAGCATATGCAGATATGTAATCAATGCATTTTGGATATCATAGACTCTGATGCTCTTTAGGTAACCTGACATATGGACAATATATTTTTTATGATATGGACATATGTCGGATTTTGTCAAGCAAATCCTCTTTTTTGTTTACAAAATGTAATTTTCACTATCTTTGACCAAAATTACACTTTTTCCTTGAGAAAAAAGAAAAATAAAAATACCTTGCTTTCATTCAAAATAAAAGTAAGTCTTTTTACTGTATTCTTTAGAACACATAACAAAATTTACATCTCTTTCAAACCCTATCATTTAGAATATATATAAAAACATGCTCTACTTACTAATCTTTATCCAATTCTAGGTAATTTTCCTTTTCTACCATCATACAAAAAAACAAACATAGCATTACTCTATTGTATTTCTAAAAAATTCTAAAGTAAATAAAATAGGAAAAAATACTTCCACAAGAGCCTTGGACAACTAGCTACAAAATAAATAAAAATAGCATTTCATAGCTTAATATTACTCGAGTGATGAGCAATATTTTTATCAAAATATGTGTATATGATTTGACCTAACTCTATAGAGAATCTTTCTTTTGACAATTTGTCTACCTCATTATTTTTCTCTTGGAAAATATGGAGGTCTAGTCATGTTCATCCAGTTAGCAAGTTCAAGATTTTCCAGCTTATTTATAAAATTAGCCCACTCCACAGTCACTTTGGAATCTTCAAAAACTTCAATCTCCTCTATTGCCAGCAGAAAAACAAAAACTAACATAAAACTATATATGTTGTATAATTATAAGTAGAGCTTGGATATTTATAATAAAATGGGAGAAGCCCAGCATTAAAAAAAATAGTTGGCAATAATCAAACAGAACACGTTTAAATACAGAAGTGGAAGAGAACTACTTGCAGAAGTACAAAGATGGCAAACACTGACAACTACTAGAAAAAATTGGCCTTTTTCAGGGATCAAAAGAAATCCTCAAATATAAATAGACACCATCACCCAATAAAAGAGCAACAAAAGCCACAAATATGAAAAAAATTCTAAAGAAGGCCAAATAACCTCAAGTTACAATGCCATAAAAAATCCACAAATCCACACAAGAACTCCAAACACATTTGATGTTCAAGGCCACCCGTCTTCTGATTTTGCAAGGCCAACCTTCTTTGGATACTGCCATTCCTTCAAGAAATTTTATCAAACTGCAAGGATGAATCTTTCTGGACCCAGTTTTCCATGTATCTATTGTGTAAGAATGAAATCCTATGAAAACTATCTATAATACACTTAGAAAAGGAAAAAATTCACATTTATGTCAGAGAATCAAGACACTTTTGACCACATAAATAATATATTTAATGGAAAAATTACGAATAAATTATGAATGTAACAAATAAGAAATATGGCAAATAAATTATCAATGTAACAAATAACAAAATAGTTCCTCAGGTTGAATTTCAAAGCTAAAAATTGTTTCTATATACATTTTTAACATCAAATTTTCAAAACGGAAAATGGTAACATTACAAAAATGTTTGAGATAATGGTATACATGCTCTATGTTCATGTTTAGTGGTATTCAACAAAGTCATTGAACCGATATATACTATCCATGAATGACAATAATTTCTATCGAATTTTGACATATTATTATTATTTCCATCTTCTCTAAACAAGTATTCACAAATCCATTTTTTAATTAGAATTTTCAATTCTAAATAATAAAAAGCAGTAACTTATCCTTTTGTGTTATGTGTAAATAATGTATGAAATCAAATATACTCCCAAACTATGTAAATAATGTTTGAATGGTAAGATTCACTTATGATTTACTTTACTTGATAAACTTAACCTAGAATTAATATTTAATTAATCAAAAAATTGTTTACTTGATTAACTTACTATTAATATTTGATTAGATGAAAGTTAATTTTCATGTACGCTTCCATTTAACAAAACCATTTTTAAAGAATGGAAGTATCATGTGCTTCTATAACTTGTACCTTAACCTAGAATTAATATTTAATTAATCAAAAATTGTTTACTTGATTAACTTACTATTAATATTTGATTAGATGAAAGTTAATTTTCATGTATGCTTCCATTCAACAAAACCATTTGTAAAGAATGGGAGTATCATGTGCTTCTATAACTTGTACCTGATTTTGAATGCCAACAAAATTAGGTCACATATAACCATAATCTCCACCTTTATGCATTAGTAGATTTTGTTTTGAGTGCATCAACTTTGGAAGTGGAAGGTTGTCTAAATAATGTCAAATGTACAAGAGAGGATTCTTTTAGGGATTACAGCCATGAACATAGCATGCATTTGGACCATCATGCCGCATAGTCACATTGAGTTCTATGACTGTCAAGAATTATAATTGAATCTTTGTTTTATTCACTAGTTCCCACACTATAGGATAATCTCCTAGACTACTCTTTTAGTTTTTGAAAATGGATCCTACCATTAGTTCTTCAACAAATGGCTCCAAGAGGCAACTAGAAGTTCAAGGTTGCTACAAGCTTAGTCTTGGACTTAGCAAGATGCAAAAGTTATAGCAAAGGCTGATAGAGATTCCTTGCTTCCTAATATTCATATAGTCCAAGAGGAAAAAGATGACACAAAAATTTATAAGGCCTACACAAAGGATGCAATGGTAGATTTATTCGTTGTTAGTTTCATCCCTAATTTAGGTTTCATTGATACCCACATGACTTTTCCTTCAAATGTGACACAATTTTGCTTGCACATGTGATATGCTTCTCCAATTCAATTAAGAAGTAAGGCCTAACTAAAGTACCTCTAGGCAAATGTGCATGCAAACTTCAAGCTCTGTCTTGAGAAATTTGGCCTCCCACTCCCTTAGACATTAGATCTCCATTTCAAATGAGGAATTTTCACATCTTCATAGAGCTTGCAATTTTCTTATAAAGCTTGAATTTTTTCTATAAATGAGAACCAAAAAGTTTGAAAAAAGGAAAAAATTGCAAACTTATGTTAGTGTAAGATTAAAGACGAATTATGTTTCTATTTCTTTTTAAAGAAACAAAAAACAGCTTCTCCCTGGAAGATTGGATTACGAATCCTCATAAGGGTTATCTAAACGTGTCAGTGGTGTGGAAGGTTGTGATTGAGTGTTTTGCAGTCATTGATCGAGGTTTGGCATAGAATGTTGGGATGGGGGATCGATTCAGGGTTGGCCAGGACCCATGGTTTGGTTATGTGGCCCATTTTCAATTACTTCCTAAGCTTATAGCTTTCCTGGCAGCCAAGGACAGAAGAACATTAAACCATGTTGCTAACCCTAACATTTCTACCATCTAGGCTCATGGGTGGATGAATTCCAAAGATCTTAATATGTTGGTTGTTTGGCGTCATCAATGGTCAATCTATATCAATGTGCACATTATATCCCATGTCAAGATTCAGGATCAGGAGGATGAATTGCAATGGATCCACTCACTTCATGGAGTTTATACTCCAAAGGAAGGCTATATTTACATTTATGCAAACAAGGCTCCTGAGAAACCTTCTTGGTGGTGGAAGCCTTTGTGGAAGTTGAAGCACCCGACAAAGGCCAAATTATTTCAATGGTGCCTTCTTGCAAACATAATTCCTATGGGTGAAAATCTTTAAAAACATTGCTTTGTTTGTCCAAGTTGGTGTCCCTCCTAAAAAAATGTTCAGGAATCAGTGAATCGCCTATTTCTTCATTGTCCTATATCCTCCCAGGTATGGAGGTATGTTTGTGAGATGATGGCAGTAAGATATTGATGGCATAGTGAATCATTTTGGGGATGCTTCATTCCCCTGGTGGCACAAGGTTAATCCCCACAAACTCCCAAACCTACCCCGATTATCAGTTGGGGCTTATGGCTTGGTTGAAACAATATTATATTTCAAGATAAGTTCAGTTGGGGCTTATGGCTTGGTTGAAACAATATTATATTTCAAGATAAGTTGCTGTGTTTTGATAGGTTGATAGGTCATATTATTGCCATATATGATCTCATGCTAGATGATCCTATGATCAACATATCTTAGCAGTTTAATGAGGAATAGGTGGACAGATCTAAGCCATGGGCCTATTTTGATGGGTCTTTGCAAGATGGAAATCAAGAGGAGGATTCATTCTGTATTTGTCACAGCAAGTCCTCCTTTTTTTGTTTACAACATGTAATTTTCACTATCTTTAACCAAAATTACAGTTTTTCCTTGAGGAAAAAGAAAAATAAAAACAACTTGCTTTCATTCAAAATAAAGGTAAATATTTCTACTATATTCTTTAAAACACATGACAAAATTTATATCTCTTTCTTTAAAATATATAACAAAACATACTCTACCTACTAATCTTTATCCAAATCTAGATAACTTTCCTTTTCTACCATGATAAAAAACAAACATAATATTACTCTGGTATTTCTAAACAATTCGGAAGTAAATAAAAAAAAAAGCATCCACAAGACCCCTGGACAACGAGCTACAAATAAATAAATAATAGCAAATTATCCCTAGAGCATCCTTCTTTTGACAATTTGTCTGTCTCATTATTCTGCTCTCTGAACATATGGGAGATGTGCATCCAGTTTGTAAGTCCAAGATTCTCCAAGTTATTCCATAATCATTTTGGAATCTCTAAAGACTTCAATCTCTTCAATCTCGTCTATTGCTTGTAGAAAAACAGAAATTATATATATATATAATAATTACAAATATAGCATTTATAATAAACTGGGAGAAGCCTAGAATTAAAAACAAGTAATTGGCAGTAATCACAAATCACAAAGAACATGATTAAATACAGAAGTGGAATCACAAAGAACATGATTAAATACAGAAGTGGAAGAGAACTAGTTACAGGGGCATAAAGATGGCAAACACTGGCAACTACTAAAAGAAATTGGTGTTGTTTAGGAATCAAAAGAAAGCCTCAAATATAAACCGACACCATTGACCAATAAAAAAAAACAACAAAAACTACAAAGATAAAAAAAAATTGTAAAGAAAACCAAGTAACCTCAAACTACAATGCCATAAAAAAAATCCATAAATCCACACAAAGAACTCCAAACACATTTGATGTTCTAGGCCACCAAACTTCTGTTTTTTTACTGATCTTTCAATACTGCTGCTCCTTCCAGAAATTTTGCATGAGACCCAGTTTTCCATTTATCAAAAAACGAATTAAGAGATCACCATCGTGTAAGAATGAAATCCTACGAAAACTATCATATTGAGAAAAAAAATCACATTTATGTCGGAGAAAAAACACTTTTAACAACCTAGTTTCAGATAACACATCAAATGTTTCAGATAATGATATACATGCTCTATGTTCATTCATCAGGTATTCAGCAGTCAATTCAGAAGTCATTGAACGATATATACTGGTTAAGTGGAAGAGAACTGGTTGCAGGGGCATAAAGATGGCAAACACTAGCAATTACTAAAAAAAATTGGTGTTGTTTAGGAATCAAAAGAAAGCCTCAAATATAAACCGACACCATGACCAATAAAAAACAACAAAAACTACAAAGATAAAGAAAATTCTAAAAAAAAACCAAGTAACCTCAAGCTACAATGCCATAAAAAAATCCACAAATCCACACAAAGAACTCCAAACACATTTGATGTTCTATGCCACCAAACTTCTGTTTTATTACTGATCTTTCAATACTGCTGTTCCTTCCAGAAATTTTGCATGAGACCCAGTTTTCCATTTATCAAAAAACGAATTAAGAGATCACCATCGTGTAAGAATGGAATCCTACGAAAACTATCACATTGAGAAAGAAAAATCACATTTATGTTGGAGAAAAAACACTTTTAACAACCTAAATAATATATTAAATAGAATAAATTAAGAATAAATTATCAAGGTAACACATAAGAAATAGGACAAAATAGTTTCAGATAACACATCAAATGTTTCAGATAATGATATACATGCTCTATGTTCATTCATCAGGTATTCAGCAGTCAATTCAGCAGTCATTGAACCTTCAGCAGTCATTGAACCTTCAGCAGTCATTGAACGATATATACTGTCAATGATTGGTAATAATATCACTGAGTAACAATAATTTCTATCATTTCCGATTTTAACACATTATTATTATTTCTTTCTTTTCTAAACAAGTATTCACACTTCATTTTTTTAGCATTTTCAATTCTAAATAATAAAAAGTAATAGTTTCTCTTTATGTGTAAATAATATATGAAATCAAATATACTCCCAAACTGTGTAAATAGTATTTGAATGCTTCATGAAGGGTAAGATTCACTGAATCAAATATACTCCCAAACTGTGTAAATAGTATTTGAATGCTTCATGAAGGATAAGATTCACTGAGTGCAGCACAACTTGACACTAAGTTTTAAACAAAAATATAACTATTATTGCTATTATATCTTTTCCGTTGGTACATAGAGGCTTTCCTCTTTCCATTCCTTTACCAGAAATTCAATCATTACCTGTGACAGAACAAGCTAACTATGTCATTGCATGCTTTCGAACTCCTCTGAATCCTTTTCAAACTCCTTTGAATTGCATGCTTTCGAAAGAAAATAAAATGATAGACTTACAGGAAGAGGGATGCGTTGAGAAAATGGCCCTTTGGTTCTAAGCAAGTTCTCGTATATTGCATTAGATCTGGAGACATCATAACATTGAAAAACACATTTTTAGAAAAATAATATTAATACCAACGTGGAAAAATGAATTAATTGTGCTGAATGAACCATAAAAATATACCCTAGACCAGGCTCAGCAAGCTGCTTAGCTTTTTCCGGAGGTCTATTTCCAACCCATTGCTGCCTCATTTCAGTCCACAAAATAAAGGCTGCAATACGAACATAAATTTCAGAGGTTAGAACCCAAATAAAAAGATTCATTCTAGTTTTATATTTAGTTTGACCTGGTCTGTTATTATCAATCCTTTTACTTAGTTGAGATGGTCCTACAATATTTCCATTTAAATAATGATGAATAAAAAGGAACAGGTGACATATTTACCATGGTTGACAAACTCAGTGTTTTCTGTGTTGGCATTCACTGCCACAGAATCAACATTTTGGCTCGATCCACTTTTGTTGGACTGTACTGTATCGTTGTCATGGGAGAAGGTAAGTTCCTTCTTGCTTCGTGCCTGAATTTTCAGCTTCTTCGAGCTCCTATCCATCGTAATGACCGGAGATGGTTTTGCACAGAGCACCACTGCTCTGTTACACAGAAGGTTTTATGAATTAGCATCAATAACCAGCACTGAACATTGGTTGCAGCACGCTAATCCAATGCTCTAAATTAGTGTTATTAGTGTCACTGGTTTGAAGTCATGAATTTGGTGATGACAGGAAGAACAGGAAATACAACTAGAATGCCTGCAAGATTATGTATATTTCTAGGTATGGAAAGAACAGTTGTAGTGATGGAAGCCTAATGCTGGTAGGTCATAACAGCTGTTTATTTATTTTTTTATTTTTTTTAAATCAGTAACCTATATTCCAATAGAAGTGTTTTTTTTTGGGGTTGGTGGGGAACAAAAATGTTTACACTAGCTAGTTCGTGCAGGTTCCAGAGAGACCATGCTGAGCCATGAGAAAGGGTCAACTTTTTGGGTGAGATAGTTCTTGCAGGTGTCAAGAGAGACTGTGCAGGTTCCAGAGAGACCATGCTGAGCCATGAGAAAGGGTCAACTTTTTGGGTGAGATAGTTCTTGCAGGTGTCAAGAGAGACTATGCTTAGCCATGAGAAAGGGTTAACTTTTTGGGTGAGAGGGGAACAAAAATGTTTACACCAGCTAGTTCTTGCAGGTGTCCAGAGAGACCATGCTCAGCCATCAAAAAGGGTAAACTTTTTGTGTGGCAGGGTGAAACAGAAATGTTTACACCAGCTAGTTCGAGCAGGTTGCAGAGATAAAGGGTCAATTTCTTGGGTGTGAGGGTGAAACAAAAATGTTTACACCAACTAGTTCTGGCTAGTATTTAGAGATAAATTGTAGTGTTATTTTTAGTGATAAATTATGTATAAGAGTTTGAAATATTTAAAATATAAAAATAAAGATTTTTAAAATTAGATTTAATAGAAAAATGAAATATATATTTATATATATATATATATATATATATATATATAATATTATATATATATATTTTAAATAAATAAAAGATTTTTTAATTAAAGATAAATACAAAAATCAAATCAAATCAAATAACTTTCACCAAAGAAAAATCTATCCTCAGATTTGGGATATTAATGAAAATAAATAATATAAATTAAAAATATTATTAAAGATAATAGGAATTTGAGGATGGGGAATTGGTTATAAATCCAGAACCATAGGATTTTAAGATAAATTAGAAGAGAAAAGAAAGGAAAAGTGAAAAAAATGGGAAGAGAGGAGAACTAAGGAAGGGATATTGATGAGTAATGAGAAAAATCAGAAGTGAATCAATAAAACAAATATTGAGAGGGATATTTTATCTTGATGGATGAATAATAGGTTTTCAAGAATGGCTTAAGTTTATAGTCACCTTCATGATTTTTTTTTTTAAATTTCAAGATTATGAATGATAAGAATGGAGTAAAGCAGATATTGAAGGGGTTTGTTTTGGGACTCATGAATAATAGGTTTTGAGAAATGGGTAAGTTTATAGTCACTTTCATGATTGAAATTTCTATTTCAAAATGTAAGAGTACTAGGATTTAGAAGCCAATATTTTGGTTTAGTTTGATCAAAGAAGATGAAGTTATGAGTTGTAAGAGTGTTTGTAATAACTAATAACAAATATCAAATGTCAAGTTGTGAAAACCTACATTTTCAAATGATATAAACTTGTATGAGTCAACAATCTGTAAGATACAATAATTTACATATTATATCACTCGTGTAAAAAAAAAGTTAAGTTTAGAATTTAAAAGAAATTTGACGTGTACACATTTCAAGAAAAACACGAAGATGATAAAAAGAGAGCCAAAATTTGAAAATCTCACATAGAAACAGGAAGTACTTATTTTGGCAAGTTGCTATCGTAAATCTTAAAATCTTAAACAACAAGGGCAAACTTTAATGAATAATAGGTTTTCAGGAATGGCTTAAGTTTAAGGTCACTTTCATGATTTTTTTTTTAATTTCAAGGGTATGTGATAAGAATGGAGTAAAGAAAATATTGAAGGGGTTTGCTGTGAGACTCATGAATAATAGGTTTTGAGGAATGGGTAAGTTTATAGTCACCTTCATGACTGAAATTTCTATTTCGAAGTATAAGAGAGTACTAGGATTTAGAAGCTAATATTTTGGTTTAGTTTGATCAAAGAAGATGAAGTTGTGAGTTGTAAGGATGTTTTGTAATAACAAATATCAAATGCCAGGGTTGTGAAAACCTACATTTTCAAATTATATAAACTTGTATGAGTCAACAATTTGTAAGATATAATAATTTACATGATATATCACTGCTGTAAAAAAAAATTAAGTCCAGAATTTAAAAGAAATTTGAAGTGTGCACATTTTAAGAAAAACACAGAGGATAAAAAGAGATCCAAAATTTGAAATATCACAAAGAAACAGGAAGTACTTACTGCGACAGTTGCTATCTCAAATCTGAAAATCGCACAAACTTCTTACTCTGGTAGTTGCTATCTCAAATCTGAAAATCGCACAAACTTCTTTCTGTAGAGGTAGTCTCTCTATGAATTCATGCGGGAACCCGTAACACAAAAAGAGGCTAGTTCTCCTTTATACATAATAGTATAGCTAATTTAAGGAATTTTTCATCATCGAGCAAGGTTTAATTTCCACTAGGTTTAACTTGAAATTAGGGACAATTTGAGGTAGTGTTTGAACATGTGGTTGAACCCAAAGGGGTCATATTAATGATCTTGTGATCGATGCACACATTAGTGGGTCAAAACCCACCCCATATCCTTCAATTTCTACAAGTCCGTGGAATGTATAACATTAAATGATTTTTGTCACGTGTTCACACATAAATGGATCACAACTATTATTATAGATGATTGTTTTTAAATTAATTTTTAAAATAAATTTTGTAATTTTTTTTAATATGTTTCCTGATTTATGGATAATAAATGAATAAACTGTCTACTGTAATTATAAAATTTGTTTTTTTAAATAAAAATAAAAATTAATTATAACTTTTAATTTTAAAAAGAAAATAAAAGGTTATATATATACTAATATTATATATTATATATTATTATATATATATATATATATATATATATTAATTAAAAGGAAAAAAAATCATCATAAATGAAATAACAAATCCTGGAATAACAAAAAAAAAGAACAAATCCAAAGTAATGAGTAATGAGATATAATTTTTGGTGTTTGTATGTGAGATGTAATATTAAGGTATATGATAGTTCCAACGTTTGACTAAGGTTTTTAAAATCAAGTTGCCTTTAGTGAGATTTGAGATTTTTTGGAAGTTTTTTGGTGGATTTTTTCCGTCTAATTTCTCTAAAATCTGGCCAAACTTACCCCTACATAATCGAAGTGCCCTAAGGATTTTTCAAGGTGTTGAATCCATACATATAGTAAAAAAACCCACACAAATCAAGATTTCATCTCAAATTTTCCGGCACCGCCCCAGGGGTTTTTCAAGGCGCTGAATCCATATATACATTAAAAAAACTCATTTTAAATAAGGCAAATCAAGATTACAGTAAAAAAAACTAGTTTAAATAACACAAATCGAGATTTCACCTCAATTTTTTAATGTGTTATAAATATTTTGATTTTGTCAAAATAAAATAAAAATAAGTTTATTTAATTTTATATTATTATTATTATTTGTTGGGTAGTTAAGGTAAATATGATTTGGTCAAGTTACCAGTATGTTTTCAATTCCAAGTTTATGAGGATCCATGGTATTGACCTATGGTATTCATGTAGAATATCTCTTATTTATGATTTGGTCAAGTTACCAGTATGTTTTCAATTCGAGGTTTATGAGGATCCATGGTATTGACCTATGGTATTCATGTAGAATATATCTTATTTAAATGGTCAAATTAAACCATCCTAGATCCATTTTAACTCTGGATCTACCAAGAGCTGTGAGGGATCAAATCTCTTTCGGATCTCAAGAAATTTGATCCCTCTTGGCACTTGTAGATCTGGAATTAAGATAGATCTAGATTAATAATAATTTTAATATACTTTTATGTGTATGTTTAAATTATACGTATATTTTTTAATAATTAACTTTTATACATCTATTTTTTAATAATTAACTTTTATAAAAATGTTTTAATGATGTTAATTTGTTTAAATTAATATTTTTAAGATTTGAAGTGTAATAATAAATATTTTATATATCTTTTTAATTTAAAGACTTTTTCAATTATTTTTAATTAAAATAATAAGTATTTTTAAAGTTTTTGAAAATACTAATTAACATAAATTTTCATAGAATAGAAAGTTTTTATTTTTTTTTTAATTTAGACTATAAGAAATACATTAAATTTAAAAATAAACCATATGAAACTTTGAAACTTTTTAAGCTATATAATTTTATATTAAATTTCAAAAGAGATTTACAGTAAAATAGAATAAATTAAACATGTTTAAATATTCTCATAAATATAACACAATGTACTTATGCAATACTTTATTTAACTCAAAAAAATGTTTTCTAAATATTATTTTTTTCTTTCAACTACTAACTATAATGTCAAAAAGCAACCTCGACTTAATAAGACTATAATGTTAAAGGCACATCAACTTTGAAGAGATAATATTGGATCCATACATCAACTTTGAATGGATAATATTGGATCCATACGAAGGAATAAGGGAGATGATTTTACACAAATATTACCAAAAAAACACATGATTAAAAAAACATATATTTATTATAGACCCATATTATGTACAAATTAGTTTTTCTAATGACTTTGTGCATGTGGATTTTGGAAGAGCTAAAATATGTGAATATAGATAGACGAAGAATCTTTAAATATCTTTAAAATTATATTTTATTTTTTAATAAGCATATATTTAATTAATTGAAAGATGGGGTATTAGAAAATTGTCTAAATCTTTCAGTTTTATACCCATATATATATTAAGAACAAGAATTGGCAGGTTTATATATACATGTATGTGGCGGAAGATGTCTTAGATTAAATAATAAAATTACTTTTAAGCAATTTTTTGTTAGTTAACATTACAACAATGAAAATTGGTTTAAAAGGATTTTAATATGCATTTCTATCAATAATTATCTTGTTTCTATTTAGAAGTGCATAGTCATGTCATTTGTGGCAAGAAAGTTTGTGCATTTAGATGTTTCAAATGCCCTACCCCTTGACATAGTGGTTCAATCTTTTTTTGGTAAAATAATTGTCATGATCCTTAACCATTAACTTAAATCATAAACAATATATCAAAAACCACAAAAAAATTGTCAAAATTTCCAAATGCTTTATTTATTTAAATAACATTAAAGTATGGAAACATCATACAATGATCTTTGTATGAATGGAATTTATCCTTATTGACTTGCTGTCTAAAATAAAGTAACCTCTCAATAAAATACTCCAATACATAAAAAATAATAATCCTTAAGAAATAACAAGTTCTAAATTAAAATATGGTAAAATTATGAACAATTTCAATATTCAACAAAGATTATAGGCAATTTCAATGTCCGATAAGAAACAACTAAAAAATAATTAGTTATAATCTAAATATTCAAATTTGAACCAGAAAATTAATTAATGATAATATTTATATAAAGGTTAATCATTTCTGGCAGCTTCCTTCATAAAAATAAAATACACATCAACCTAAATATCTTGTTGCAACATTCACCTTTTCAACATGATAAGACAAGCCTAATTGGTATTGAAGGATAAAACTACAAATATGAACATATATCTTTGATTATTCCAGTCACGTGATATAATTACTTTGTAGGATTGTCCCTTTCCTCTATTCCCAAAAGAAGTGTGATGCATGATATTTAAATTGTAGCGTAATTTATATTGAAGAATAAAACTACAAATATGAGCATAGATCTAATATGATTTCAGTCCCGTGATATAGTTACTTTGTAAGATTGTGCCTTTCCTCCATACCAGAACAAGTGTGACACATGAAATTTAAATAACTACCAAGAATAAATGTGTTTCTAAGTGTTGCATAAATTATAAACTAATTTATTTATAAACCAGTAAAAATAATTTACTGATTAGGTAGGCAATTGGTTTTATTTGGCCTAATGTAAAAATGTTTTTGATTAATTTGGAAAACATTAGGAATTATGTCTTAGTTTTGAGAGTTTTTAAGAAAAAAATTAAAATCAGCTGTCAAATTTTAGGATTTTAGGTTTCCCAATAATTTCTATGGTATTGAATCCATTTCCTCAGTAAAAAACTATTTGAACACTCTCATAGTCAAAAATTTTCAAAAAAAAATTCACGGGAATGTCATTTTATTTTAGATGATTAAAAGGAATTTTAATTTCCACAAGATAACATGATAACTTTAATGTAATATGTAATCCATTAATAAATTGGTTTAAAAGGAAAGTATCACTAATTCCATTTCGGATGTTGTGTCATTAAAATTCATTGAAAGTTAGTCGATGAAAGTTGTGGTGATCATTAGAAAGGAAGAATAAAACTTAATCCATGAATTTCACTTCACATATTCCGCATTGACGTTAAAATGAAATTAGAAGGAAATGAATTATACATATACCCTTGTAGGACAAGCGACGATTGATCGCAGCTGATTTGAATCTTCCTTTTTAATGACCTCCGCAACTTTCAAAGACAGACTTTCAACCAATTGTAATGTCGATATGGGATCCGAAATGGAATTGGTGATGTTGTTTTTATCTGATTTGCCAATCATTTTTTTCAGGAGAAAAAACCTCCTCCTCAACCAACTTATTAGGGGCGTGCCCAATACATAATCAAATTTGCCTAAAATATTACTATGTCTGATATTAGATAAGATAAGATAATTATATTTATGTCTAACGATTGAGCACAAAGTAGGTCAAAGGGATTGTTGAGTACAATGATGTCCATATAAAGGCGGAGAACCAAATGGTATCCTATAAAAGATAGAATGAATGAAGTAAACTAACATTTGCCCTTGGAAGAGAAAATCCAGGAGCTAATAGGTCTGAGGATGAGACCCATTTTTCATAAAAAAAAGAAGGTTGAATGAAGAACATTGAAGAAACTTTCCCATTCTAAGTTAAGATGGATATTCGACCTTTCCCATTCCTAACTACATTTTTCCATTTTTTTTACAGGTTTTCTTGTTACTTAGAAGAGGCGACTGAATGTATTTCACATTGGCTCTCCCCTTCGCTACTTGAATGCACTGATTTATTTGGTGTAAGTTTTTGTGATCTCTCAATTGTATCGGATGCTACATTTCCATTCATTCTACAACTATTGCAACTGATTAGTAGTATGCTTGCTCAGTAGTATATGAACCAGCGTCCAGGAGCATGGGTCATAGAGGTCTGAGTCGAGGAACGTGACTGAATAATATGTTTCTTCCAAGATAGTGGAAACATATAAAGGCTTTTTTGCAGGTTTTCTCTGACCAAGGACCAAGACGAGGATAAAAATTTTTTGTTTCGGTTTCCTAAGGTTGATAGAAAACACCAAGATAGGTCAGAACCTTTCCTTAATGAAGGTGGAGGAGCAAGGATCCAGGATGGAATGAGGAAATAGGAAAAATCGACCCTAGTTTTCTGACTAAACAAATCACTATAAAGCTAACATTTCCCACTGTTTCGAGGATGGGAATCAATGTATAATGTTTACAACATTTTTTTCTGTTGTTACAATGATTAACATACAAGTCAGAATATCTACTACAAAAATTTCAACTAGCCTTTCGACCCAAGGGGACCTATGACACGAATTTTTTAAAAGGACTATAGATGATGACAGAAGAACGATTAACGAAAGCATAGAATAACTTTGTTTTTTAATGCATACAACAACCTTACATCGGTAAGAGGGAGGAGACAACCTTCAGTGATACACACAGTTATATGTTTTTAAGAGATGTTGGGTGTAGAGGTGCCACACACTCCTACAGAGGATATTTTTTCACATTTGACTGTCACAAGTATATTCTAGGGAATAAAAGTCGAAACAAGAAGAGTGGAGCTAGAAAATTAAGAAACCATTATTCCTCGAGATGAATAACATATAAAAGTGTTTGCTAATCATTTTTCTAAAGAGGTCGTAGTAGCTATCAGTCAAAATGATTTGGGAAGAATAATAACATTTACACTACAGACAGTTATCACAACTCTCCAGTTTGTTTCCATAGCAAGGGGAGACAAAACAAAGATGCTTAACATCACATGCTACTATGCTTATGTTTGATGAATATGTTTTCCGCAAGTATGAATTACAGATTTCCAATCTTCGATTTTGATTCCCAGGGACTTTCAATCGATTCTCCAGTATCAGACGTAACCAGAGGAGACAAGATCTATGATATTTTTGTCATTAACTGACATTTTCAAATTGCATGGATCTGAGTCATCACAATCATTGTAAATTGACTTTAATTCGGTAGTAGGTAGGTAGGACATTGGAACAGATTTCAAAATTTCCTAAGAGTGCCACATTTACTAGGTGGGAGGCTTGAGGCATACTCTTGTCACACTTTCCTTTCTCCTGTTGGAAAGGCAGGGAAGCTTAAACACAACTTTAACACACAAAACATATGAGTTACGACTCTTCTATTGATCACACAAAAACTTAATGATTACAATGAACCCAATGAAGGGCATTTAACCTTTTCCAACTAGTGACTCACCTAAAACAACTTGGCATGCAACCACACACTTTAAATTTGACTATAACTTAACTCAACTTGACTCAACACTCAGTTAACTGACTCTATAATTTTATCCAACTCATGTGGTAGTAATTAGCTTATTTTAACACTCCCCCTTAATTACAAATGCTAAACTAGGACATGACTCATGACAACTCAAACTTGCATGCTGGTCTATGTCTCAGCCAGGCTTATAACACCCAAGTTTCTTCTATGAAACTCAAACACATTTTTTGCTAATGACTTTGTAAATATATCAGCCATTTGATCACTATATTTACAAGGCTTCAAGTGAACTTCTCCATTGCTCACAAGTTCTCTAATAAAGTGATATCTAGTATCAACATGCTTGTTCTTTTGATGAAACACATTATTCTTGGATAGTGCAATTGTTGAGGTGTTGTCACAATATATTGTTGGTGATCCTTGTTTTTTCTGCTTGAGTCCATCAAATACTCTTCTTAACCACACTGGTTGACATGTTGTTGAAGTTGTTGCTACATATTTTGCTTCTACTGATGAAAGTGACACGATAGGTTGCTTCTTATATGCCCATGAAATCACACCTGAACCAAGATGGAACAAATAACTAGAAGTTCTCTTCATGTCGTCCAAACTACCTGCAAAATCACTATTTGTATATCCAATTGAATCCCTCTTCTTTGTGCTTGCATACATTATGCCACAATCTTTATTTCCTGTTATGTATTGCAGAATTATTTTTCCTGCACTCTAATGTGTGTCTTTTGGAGTCTCCATAAATATGGGAATCAAACTCACTCCTTGCATAATATCTGGTCTTGTAGCTATGAGATACATGAGGCTTCCAACCAATCTTTTGAACAGAGTTGTATTGAAATTTGATCCTTCATCATCCTTTCTTAAGTTTGTACCTATTACAACTAGTGTAGGGACAAGTTTTCAATTTTCCATCCTGAATCTTTTCAACAAATCTATAGCATATTTATTTTAACAAATAAAAATTCCTTTTTTAGATTGCTAAACTTCTATCAAAAGAAAATATTTCATGAGACCAAGATCTGTCATCTCAAATTCTTTCATCATTGCTGCTTTAAATTCATAAAATTCAAAATCACTTGTATAAGTCATGTCATCAACATATAAGCAAACAATCAAAATTTGTCCATGCTCATTTACCTTTGTGTACAAGGTAGGCTCAATGTTGCTTCTGCAAAATCCATTCTTGATCATGTAGTTGTCAATTATGCTATACAAAGCTCTAGGTGCTTGCTTGACTCCATAGAGCGCTTTCTTTAACCTATAAACTCTATCTTCATTACCTTCAAATTCATATCCTGGATGTCGTTGCACATAAATTTATTCTTCTAGAATTCCATTTAAGAAGGTTGTTTTCACATCCATCTGATATATCTTCCACTTGTTTTAAAGAGTTGTGACAAGCATTGCTCTTACATTATCCAATCTGGCTACCAAAGTAAACATTTCTCCAAAATGTATTCCTGGTTGCTAAGAGAATCCTTTTGCTACAAGTTTTGCTTTAAATCTTTCAATTTCACCTTTATCATTCAACTCTGTCTTGTACATTGATTTCACACTAATGAGATTTTTGTCTTTTGGAAAATCAACCAAATCCCATGTATCATTCTTTTCAATAGCTTCAATTTCTTCATCCATGGCTTGCACCCAATTTTCATCTTTGATTATTTCTTCGAATGAAGAAGGTTGGAATGACAACAATGCAAAATTTGAACTAACATCCAAATCATCGTAAATATCTTTCAAACTTCTCATTTTTTTCTTACCATTTCTTGATTCATCACATGATTGATTGTTGGGAGAATCTCGATTTGTTGATCTGCATCAAGATCCATGTTGTGCATAAAATCTTGGAGTCCTTGTTGGTGTGTCTTTGTTTAATGTCTTCACCTGTGATTCTTGTTGCTCGTTTTTTGCTACATCATCTTCTTCCATCAGTGTAACTTGTGCATCAATTGTTTTGTCTACAGTCCCATTCCATGACTCTTGTTCTTTAAACACAACATCTCTCCTAATTATGGTCTTCTTGGTGACAGGGTTATACAATTTATAAGATTTTGATTGCTCATTATAACCAATAAATATGCGTTTTCACTTTTATCATCCAATTTTCCTCTTCGATCTTTAGGAACATGTTCATAAGCTACACATCCAAATACTCTGAGATGAGATACGCTGCAAGACATACCTGACCATGCTTGTTCTGTTACTTTGTTCATCACACTCTTTGTAGGAGATATGTTGATCACATAAATAGCACATGAAACTGCTTCTACCTAATACTCATTAGACAAGTTTCTTCCTTTCAACATGCTTCTTTCCATGTTCGTAATTGTCATGTTCTCTCTCTGCTACACAATTCTGTTGCAGTATGTACCTTTGTAAATTGTCTTTTGATTCCATGTTTTTGCAGTACTCATGGAATTCCTTTGAATCATATTTTCCACCACGATCTGACCTCAATACCTTGATCTATTGATCACTTTGGTTCTTTGCTAAGGCCTTGAATTCTTTGAACTTTGCAATAGTTTCAGACTTCTCCTTTAAGAAGTAAACCCATGTATTTCTGTTATAATCATCAATGAAAGTGTGGAAGTAAGAACTAGCTCAAGAGGTTTCTTTGCTCTATATGCAACTCCCTTTGGAAAATGTTCACAGTGTTGCTTTCCCAAGATGCAACACTCACAAGTACTAGCAGGTTCCTTGATGGGGGGTAATCTTCTGACTATCTATTTTTGTTGCAACAATCTTAAACTAGAAAAGTGCAAGTGTCCAAACCGAAAGTGCCATAACCAATAATCATTAGAATATGTAATTGTAAAAGAACTGACCTTATCACTGTAATACATGACTAGAGGAAAGAGTTTGTTCCTCATCATTTTCACATTGCTATTATTTGTTTGCTTAGGGGTTTGTCATATATGACACATTCTTGACCTTGAAACATAAATTTGTATTCCTTATGTGTCAATTGACCAACACTTATCAAATTATGTTTGAGACCAGGGACATAATATACCTCTAATATTTTCTTCGGCTCCCCCTGCTTGGTCAAAATCTTGACCACTCCTTTTTCATCTACATCCATAGTCTTATCAGTCCCCAACTTTACCTCTGTCTTCACAGATTGATCCAAGTTTCCAACCAAAATCTTGTTGCCTGTCATGTGGTTACTACAATCACTATCTAGTAGCCACACATTATCATGGTTCATAAATGGTATGGCAAGCTAGGAACATGGAGTTAGTACTCTCTATATCGACATTAGCTCTTTGGTTCTCTTGATCAGCTATCCTCTTCCTGCAATCATGGGCATAGTGACGAAATTTATTTCAATAATAACATCTCACCTTTGATTTGTCAACTCATTGATTATTGTTGAATCTTCTGCAGTTGCTTCCACTTTGATGTCCATGCTCCTCTCGGTCATCTCTCTTACCACCATATCTTTCGCTTCTTCCTCTGCCTCTCGATCTACTTCTACCTCGACCTTTATTTCTTGAAATAGAAACATGTCTTTTGAAAGCGATTTCTAAAGTGGAATCCTTATTTCTGTCTATCCTTTCCTCATGTGATAGAAGTGATCCCATCAACTCATCAACTGTCATTGATGTCAATTCCTTGGCTTCTTCTATGGCTTCTACCACAACACCAAATTTGGTAGACAAAGATCTAAGAACCTTCTCAACCATTATTTGATCATTAATTTCCTCATCATAAATTTTTAATTGATTTACGATAATCATGACCCTATTCATGAAAGAATCGATGTCCTTTGTCTCCTTCATCTGCAAACTTTCAAAATCTCTCCTAGTATTCTGCAACTTAACAATATTGACTTTGGCCATACATTTATATCTTGTCGCCAAAGTATCCCATGCTTCTTTTGTTGAAGACGTGATCATAGTATTTTGGAACACTGCTCGATCCACTCCTTGTTGGATAAGATGCAACACTCGTGCACACTTCTTCTTGTCTTTCTTCCATAGATCTCTCTCTACATTAGTGAGAGCTCGTTCTTCTACGTCATCCTTAGGTTCTAAAAACTCAAACTAGACATAATACCAAAAATCATGAACGTGAAACATGGTCCCCATCTTAATGGCCCACACATCATAATCTTTCCCTGTAAATGGTGAGAACTGAGGCTAAATTTTGAGAAAATCATCTTTCTTCAAGACTGCTCTTCAAAAAAACCTTAAATTTCTTTTTTATAAATTTGTAAAGCTTCTTTTCTTTTTA
>APFE030906330.1:0-10478 GCA_000404065.3 Pinus taeda | reverse complement strand
AAATCCCTTGTCTCACAGTTGACCAAGATCATTTGACATCTTTAGCCGGGTTATGGGAGTCGACTTTGAGTCATTCATCGCCAAACCATCTGTTGTGTCATTATGTTTTCAAGAGGTCTGTAAACAAAACATTCAACCGCAAAATACCTATCATTCATTGTGTCATCATTGAGTCAGTCCTTGCAGCAACATTTCTTCAACTTGAACTATGGTTTCGTGTTGTGGGCTTGCCTGCGAAGGGTCGCTTTCTATCAACATCAGCACATTATCTAGAGAGTTGACTTAGAAATCGTTAGTACCTTGGAGTCTGCATGCATCAATGGCAGGTTGCTCGCCTTCGACGTCAGTTTTCATCATTGACTTGCGATCGAAGGATTCCATGAAATGTTCGACATCGACTCATTCATTCACATCTCATGGATTGTGCTGGGTACTTTTAGAACCATTGACATTACTGGTGGTCTCTCTCACGCTTGTTAACAGTTTACATCATTGACTGGTAATCAAGTGGTTTCTACCATGTTCGACATCGACTCATTTATTCACATGGCTAGAATCGTACCAATTGGGGAAGTAGAGATGAAGACCCTGGATCTAGTTTCCACCATCCAGGCTGCGAGGAGTTTTGTATTCATTATGTTGTAGACCAATCATAAAAAGATGGCTGCGCCCATACTGTGTCTACATGAGTCTATAATTATGATGTATTATGAAATCATTCCTGTATCAGAGTAATTAGTCTGTTAGTTAAAGTTTTTGATCTGAGTATAGGAATGCCTACCTCAGCGATGATATGATCTTATACATGTATTTTGTGTTGAAAATTGCAGGTTCTGACCGGGCTCTCCACAAGATGATCCTCGAAATGATAAAATACTTCACCCTTCCTATATGATATAACACCCTTATCTATTACAGGCTTCGCACTTTAGGGGGCAATCTGTTACACTGAAATTTGTCACCATGACTATCTGCAGTTAATATGGCTCCATCAATAGTCATATTATCCTCCTTATCAAGCCTTATACCTCTGCTCTCCATGTCAAACTTCAAAAAAGAGAGAAAGTCATTAAAAATCATGTTTATCTCTGGGTACGCAGGTTCTCTCTACCTTGCCTGCGTGTACGCATCCCAAACTCATTGTATCTGCGTACTTGTACGCTCTGTAAGCCAAGGGATGGGTGCGTACTCCTGTAAAGGTCAAAAGGCGCGAGTTTCATCTTAAAAAAGTTACTTGTGGTCACTTCTAGAGCTTTCTAGAAGAGTGTTCGATGTGTATTGAGCGCCTCCAGATGGTTCATGCATCCCTATGATAGAGGAACTTATCCCATCAAGAAAGGAGCTACCCCATCCAAAAGAGAGAGTATCCCATTGATGTTGGAACTGAATAACTTCCTCTAGAACACTATAAATATAGGCCATGGGCCAAGGGAAGGGAGGTTGAAAGCTGAACATTCCAAAGGGTAGATTTTGCTAAAATTAGGACTTCCATTGTAAGCTTGTGAGGAGAGATTACCATCCTTTCTAGTTTTCATTTGGAGGTGGGTGAGCTTGTCAAAGTAGAGGAAAACTCTTGCTAGACCCTGGGAGGAGCTTGCACAACACCAAGGCTCAGGTTGTAATGGTTCCTTTTTTGTTTCCTTAATACAAATAATCCCATTCTTCTCAATGATTTGTTGTTAATGAATTATTTCATGTACTCCTTGGTTTATATGATGAATATGCTTTGTTTTATGGAATATTCAGGTGTTATGTAATCGTTTGACTGTCAGTGTATGCAGGTTTCAAAGTGAAGGAGGAGCTCATCTGGATCAGCGAAGCTCTACAACAAGCGTGGGATTTGAGGTAGGATCGAAAAACACTTGTTTTCTCATAGAATAATGTATGTTTAGAGAAGGATCACTCTTGTTTGTCTTGTTTTTCACTAGAGAGTCTTAGACTCCTAGGGAGGTTAGGTTTGTCCGCAAAAATAACTCTTTCCGCATGACAGTGCTCTTCTCTCTCTTAAACTAATTCCAAAGCCAAAATAACAAAAATCTTAACTGACAAAAGCTGTGAAATGATCCTCAAAAGATTTTTTATCATTGAGGCCTCTATTTTCTTCATTTTCCTCTATTTTTCCTTCAATTTCCTCTATCATTCAAACCTATGACCTTTCATCTACCTTTTCCCCTATTGTCCTTTATTTTCATAAATAAAATACCAAATAATGCATCTTTTCCTTTGCCAATTCCTTTGTCAATTTCCTTAACCATAATAAACTGAAATGACACCGACTAGGATGTTTTGTCCAACATTCATCTTCGAATACGTGTCCCATGACCTTGGTATTATTTTTCCTTTATTAACTTTATTACATGAACTTTTAACCTAGGGATGTTACAATTCTTTGCCATTTCTATTTTTTCTTGCCGTACCCTCTTGCTTTCCACCATGTCTCTAATGAAATGATACTATACATCAATATGTTTTCTCCTTAAATGGTAAGTCAGGTTCTTTGTGTTAGAAATGTGTTGTCATTGATGTCAAAGGAAGTATGGTTAGAGTCTACATGCTCTATCATGTACAAATATGTGATAGAGATGTTCCATGAAGTGATCTAGATTTGGGGAATCAAACAACAAGGATCAATTGTGTGGGTTCATAGGAAAACCCCAAAATTCTTTTGATCTAATTAAAAAAATCAAAATTCATATTTCATGCACATATTTTGAAGCACACATAAGCATACCAGGTTGGGTTGAGTGATCATCAATTAGGAGAGTTTGAAGCTATGTAGGAGTTATACCCTACCCAACCATTAAGAATAATACACCCTTCATGCTTGATCATTATTAATATGGTTGAGGCTTGAGATCGACTACTTGATATTGATCATAACCCTACCCATGTTAAGTATTACAGAAGGGAGGGGAAAATGAAAGGGTTTTGTGCTAATCCAATGATCATTATTGTCATTCAAATCAATGGGTGTGGATGACCGTAGACCCCCTTACTATCCAAGTAGAATAACACCAAGGGGATTTGCGAGAGTGATATGGAAAAGAAGGTTACGTGGATGATATCACAACAAGACACAAACATAAAAGGTAATTAGCATTCTAACACAATGATAAATAGCGCAAGTGGAGGTCTAATCACCACTGATGTGCCAAATGACTCTACATGATAATGTGGGAAGCAACATGTGGCCTTACATAAGGGTGACACATATCACCCATATTTGGAGTTTTTTTGGTGGCCAAGTGAGCCAATTCTAGGTGACACATGGAAACACCTAGAGGATTCCACATTGCGTGATGTTGTCATCATGATGATAGCATGACATTAACTAGGTGTGGTAGAGTGAATGTGACTTGGATTAGATGGTGATGTGGTAGGAATGATGATGCAATTATGAAGTGGCATACGTACCACATCATAGTTAGAGACTGGTTGACTAAGAAAAAACTAGTAGGTGATGTAATCCTTGGCCTCTTAGTCATCTAGAGCCTCAGGTCATTTGGATGACTATGCAAGAGTCCTTGGAAGGTGGTTGAAATTTAAGAAATGAATGTTAATTGAAAGCTCATATATAGGATAGATATTCCCATCCCAATATTGAGACCTTGGGGAGTCTGTGATGGTAGAGATTCAAGACCAAGTGGTGAGGCCAAGGTCTAAGATCCTTCTATAGGGATATGCCAAATGTAGGTGATGGAAAGACCTCCATAAAATTGTGTGAAAGTCATCAGATCAAAGTAATAGTGGATGCATGGGGATGATAAGGAAATTAAATATAAGTCCCTAAGATCCGATAGGGGATTGGTCATAGATCTTGGTTGCATGAATCTATTTTGAACTAAGCCCTAGATCTAAAGGGCTATAAAAGTTTATGGTTGCACTACCTCCCTATGTGAAGTCAAGGTGTTGAGACTATAGAAAACAGTTGGAATTGAGAATTTTTTGGTGTAATATAAAAGTGCCACCCACTAAGGGGAAAAAGGCCATAGCACCTTAGGGATACCTCCCTCAGTCCTAACCCTAGCTCATATGCATGTAATGTGATAAATCCCTAGTACTAAGTATTACAAAAGGTGGAGTTTAGCAATCAAATTTCCATGGCTGATAAAATATCAGGTCAATCGTAACTAATTCATTTGTGTTTAAATATAAGTAAGCCATGATTGTAATTTTTTCTTGTGGTTTCAAATGAAAGAAAAAGTGGTCAAGTTTTCTAAATTAAAAAAATATATATATATTTTCTTTTTTTCTAGGATTCAATTGTTATGAACATGAATATGAAATATAAATAGGATGTATCATATGTTTGAATATGTCATCATTGACGTCAAGCATTGATTTATTTTCTCTGATGTCAAAGGTCTTGTTGGCATAGGGAGGCTGTCAGACAATTATTGAAAAAGTTGTTGTCATTAGATGATGTAAAGAGAATTTCTCATTAAGTGGCCAAGATCATTGGTGTCATAGGTAGCTTGACAAGCATGTCAAAGAATGTGACAAAGGTGCAAAGACTTTGGAGCCAATTTCAGTTCATAATATCATATAAATGGATCTTGAAAGTGGATGAGATGGAAAGAGATATAAAATAGCTTTCCAATGGTATATTGATGTCTATAAATGACCTCTTGGACCATAAGTTATTTCTAGTCAAAGGTGACAAGGTCTAAGGTGAAAGTTGATGCACTAAACATGGTGGTAGGGTTAAATTGGTGAAATTTTAATGTTTGGAAAAACTTGGTAGAATGATTGGTGGAGAAGAGTAGCATTACAATCCTAAGAAAGTTTGACAATAGATCATGTACCACACATAAATTGTAACCCATTGGTGAATATGTGAGGTCTCAAGCCCACTAGTGGTTTAACTATAGGGGGAGCCTTGTGTTAGGTAGTATTAGCCAAACCTCCAATTGGAACATCGATGGTGAGAATATTAGTGGGACCTCCTCGCCATTCATCAGAAAACCATACAAGAGATTATGCATTACCACTAGTAGGATTGGCCCTAACTAAGAGGACATGTAGAAGGATAACATGGAAAAGGTTGTGGCGTAGGACATTGGAAAGGCAAGTCACCTTGGGACTTTAAATTTTAATCAATAATTTCATTGAAAAACTAAGGCCCAAGACCCCCTCTTCCTTTGTACCCCTAGACACATGGAAAAACAAAATGGGAACAAGTAGTAGTGTTTTATTGGTTCATGGTGATGACAGGGTGACATGCGACATGCAAATTCGACATTTTTGGGGTGTCAAAGTGGGCCAAAAACAGGTGAAACATGGCACCGCTTAGAAAGTGAACATGGCATCCTTGTAAAGGTGGTAAAAAGATGGAAAACATAGGTTTCATTTTCATGGCAGTGATACATCACCTTGGAAGAAACTCAGAATTTTTTTTGAGAGTGCATATGTGGAAAGGTCCAAGGAATTAGCTCACGAACACATTGGTGTTGAGGTGGCTAGATATATCATCTTAGAAATTTTTTGACTGGTCTATGAAGATACGTAATTTCAAAAGAAATGGCCCCAGAAGGAATGATCTCGAAAGTTTTCTTGCAAGTCTCTAGTTGAAATTTCTGAGAAGATAGAAGTCGAGAAATGGTGAAATTTTATGGCAGGGGAGGACAATAGTTCTATTATGAGAGGAGATGGAAAATAAGTGATCTCAACGGAAATATGATTGGTCTAGGTGTTAGTGGTGTGGTCCCACTACAAACATAACCCTAGAATAAAAGGAACTTAAAGAAATATCCTTGAAGGAAACTCAAAAGTAATCACCTTGGAGGTTATTGAAGGAGTGCGATTGAGATTTTATCGAGAGCATTTTCCCTAGAAATAAATGTCGAGAGCTAAAGTTCAAGTAGGGACCTGGTTTTGTGTCATTGTATAGGCCAAGGGTATTTTTTTTAATAAATAATGGTTAAGACCTCAGGGATAAAGCATAGAAGGGGACAATAGAATGTTATATGTCATTGTTCTTTTAGTTAAGTGTTATGACCGTCAACTATGGACCTAACTCCCTAAGTGAGTTAGTAGCTTGGACTTTAAAATTTATGTCATATTTGGGGGTTTGGAACCAAACTAGAAGAGAACTTACAACAAAGGAATGAATGAGTTGGTAGTTTAGATGGAAGAATGGACAAGAAATTAGTCAAATCTGGCAATTTACCAAAGTTAGAACTACATATAAAACCTCTTCTAAATCTTGTAACTTACTAGAATGAAGGAAAATAACATTCAAACTTAGATTTTCTCACAAAGACAATAGATTAGAGGTTAGAAACTAATTTAGCACACCAAGAGGACTTACTGGAGGAGTATAAACAAGAAGAAATCAAGATAATACCTTAGTTTAAGTATAAGTTGGAGCTGGAGATAACTAAAATTTTAATTCAAAAAATGTCAATGCAAATTCCTTTATAAGTAGATTCAAACAATCAAGTTGGTGATTTTTGTTGCAATGAGATTCATAACATCAGTGTGCATCATGGGTGAATTGGAGATCAATTTTAGTGTCTGAGAAGTATTTGTGAAGGGAGAGAATGAATTTGTGATTGTTGTTATGTTGTAATCAAAAAATATTCTTTTATGGTGAAATTAGAAATTGATAAGCATTGACGCTACTGGTGTGTATGGTAGTTTAGATAAGTGATATGAAATTGATGAAGGTGATTTTATGGTGATTGTAGTTGAGGTGAGAAATTTATTTGTTTATGAAAGGAAGTGGACTTCATGATTTGAGTTTTAAAATGGATGAAAGATGAAGCAAGGAGGGAAAAGAAGTTGTACCTTGGAAATCAGGGATAGTAGTCCCTTTCAATAAAGGTTTATAAATGAGTAGGGGTAGTCCCTTTTAGTAGTGGTTGATAATGAGCAGGGGAGTAGTCCCTTTCACTGAAATATGATAAATGAGCATGGGAAGCATTCCCTTTTAGTAGCGGTTGATAAACAAGTAGCAGTAGTAGTCGATTTTAGTGAAAACTGACAAATGAGTAGGGGAACCAGTCTGTTATCGGGCCAGCGATGCAATAAAAATTTGTGGCTAGTGTTTGCCAATGTAATAAAAAGAACATTGACATCTTTATATATTTTTCATATATGCATGAAAATGATTATGATGTTATGTTTTACATGGTAGAGTTGTGATGTTGATTACTTGAGTACTTGATAAAGTGATTCAAAAGTTAATTTGTTAAGAGTTGTATAATTTGGCCACACTACTCATTCAACACTCGTCTTAGTGTCCTAGCTTCCATTGTTTCCAACATAATTTGTGCATATTGAGCATCATTGAGTCTATTTTGTGTGCACTAAAACAACTCAAATACAAGAGGAAATGTGCACTAAAACAACTAAAATCCAAGAGGAAAAAACATTAAAAACGGGTATTGTTGAATAGGGAATCAATCCATAGTATTGGTAGTTGTTATTGTAAGGGATAATTTGGATGGCTAAAACAATGGATTCATTCCCATTGTAATTTAAGGCCAAATATAAAGAAGAAGAAGACAATGAAAAAGAGATTGGGATGTCCATATGAGAATTTAATGCATGCATAACAAAGGGTTGGGATGTGAGTACTGAAGAAACATGGTAGAGGGATAATGGATTTGAAGCCCTTGTGTGATGTGTAGCAAATAGAGAACCAACATGTGTGAGATATGTGAGTGTAATGAGATGGGCCTACGTGGGGGTGCATAATTAGCACCTTTTTGCACACATTTTCCCTACCTTTTATTACTATTTTGACTCTCAAAGCCATGGCTTGCCACTCTCACATCCATCATTGACTAAAGAATGTTTCCTTTTGATATTCCATCCTTATTATCTAGTTGTGATTTTAATTTGACATGAAAGTTAATTGCTTTAGGCTATTTTGTTAACAAATTGATGTGATACTATTTTAGGTTGTATGGCTTGTTGAGATGTTGTTACCGGTCAACATTTCCCTAATTTTTTCTCACCAAGGATTGAAAAATTCCTTTGTCAGTGCTATTGATACACATTGAGCTTATTTTGGATGCTCTGTTCTCCTATGTTTAGTAATGAAAATGATTTAGACAGACACTTGGTTAAAGGTAGCTTGACCATTGAAAGGAGAAAATTATGGACAATGTAGTTGACTCAGTTGAAACAATTAGGATTCCCAATTGATAAATCATTGTAATTTAGAAAATTTGTTACAACTATGTTTCAGCTAGGATGATTTTTTATGAGATATCTATTGTATACTCTTTATTTGGATCACACGAGAATCGATAGATTCTCATGATGACCTTGTTTTTCAAAAGTAGGAATGTATTTTGAGATTATAAAATATTGTACTCTTTTACCATTAGGCATCCATAGATAGAGATTAGAGGAGTAGTACTAGCATTGTAATATTGTATTGTAACTTTTCATTAGTGAAAATATTTACCATTTGTGTCTCCATATATTTATCTTCATTATCTTGTGTGTTGTTTAAATTACCATTCCTTTATAAGGAGGAAGGGCCCTCCTTCTTAGCAGGGATCAGTGATCAAAGAGATATTGTAACTATGCAATTATTTTCTCTAAATTATTATTTATGCATGATTTACTTTTACTATTATAGATCATGTTCATTCATTGAGTAGTTGTAGAATTATAACCTTTATTATTATGTAACAACATAGGTCTTGGATTGGTCCCTTCATTATTATGATAGTTTTTTTATTCTTGTTATACCTATTTGGTTTATTTATTTTATTGAGTGGGTGCTTCAACAATTGTTTGAGTGTTGAATGGTTTCGAGGAGTGTTGTTTCTTTTGAATAAGAGTGATCACATGACAAAGTGTGATTCATTATGAAACTATGTGTCTTTTCTTTCTACAAGTGTGAGAAAGGCTTGGGGTGATACAACAAGTGCGTTTCGATTGCTAAGAGCGATATTAAAACAATTGGTTTTAATATTTTATTAGTTTTAGTTTCTATCTATTCCTACATATAATTTGCATGATAGCCTTGAAATAAAAAGCCTATCTAGATTCAAGATTTATATGTGAGTTGGATTGGCTACTCGGAATTAAAAGGAAAATTGATCCACCATAAATTTTGGTGTCCCAAGTAGGCTATTAGAGGTGCTTGTATGTAACTAGCTTGTTTACATGCATTGATTGAAAGTGTATTAGATGTTTTCCTCACTCTGAGGTTTCTAAGCGGTAAGATGATAGGTAAGAACCTGCACATCACTTTGACATACTAAATTGGCCTCAACCTCATGAGGAGTTAGGGAGAATATGATTGCATTATATGAATAGTGAAGAAGAACAATATCATGCCCCTAATAAAGCTAATCATGGAGGTAGAATATGAGGAAGAAAGAAGAAGAATGACGATTTGGGAAGAGTAACATATATACAAAAAATCATCACAAAAGTTGAAGCTGAATCATCCACTCAGGAAATAACACCTAGGAAGATAGGATTAGCAAAACCTGCTCAATAGAGGCAAACCTTGCCTGAGTCATTTATGTTGGGTGCACATATTAGCGAGGTGGAATTTTATGAACATTTGATCTCAAAGACAAGCCCAAGAGTTTCTATCCCATCTACATTAGTAGGGGAAGGATATAAAGGGTTGATAGAAGAAAAATTGGATACATATGAACATGATTTAGTTTCAAGTCCAGAACAATGAACACTTCATTAATACATCCCACACTTAGGTATTGTTACAAAATAACTTGTTTAGCATACAATTATAGAAGTTGTCATGAAATCCTTAGGAACACCTGGAAAATATAGAGAGTTTTAGCAACCTAAATGAATTAAACATCTTGAGAAATCCTAATGACTAAAAAGAGAGCAATTTCCTTGTCTAGGGGACCCACCTCTAATAGTTGTGCAAAAACATCAAGCTTTGAGGTAGAACCAAGTGGCTAGTAGCTCAGTTACCACCTTTGAATTCACCCATTGGAAATATCCATGGATAGACCCAAATGAAGACACCCCTTTGTATACACTTCCTAATTTTTAGGTTCAATTCTAGAAGACCCAAATACAGTTGTATATGAATTCAATGTCCTCTAAAAGAGTGTTGTACTATGAAACAACCCCCCCATTTATAAAGGACAATAGCTAGGGTTAGAGTTATAAATGGGGACCCTTTTAAATTTTTAGGCTTATGAGAATAATACCTAACTCCAAGAAAATACTTAGAAAAACCTTTCAAAACAACCTAAGAAAGAAATCCATATCGCAAATCACAAATCACACTTTTCCACATGATTCGGAAGTTTAGGGAAGCCCTTGAGATTGAAAAAAGGCCGAACAATCTCAATAGAGAGGATGGCTGGAAGATAAGCAGTTGCTGGGTCCCAGCCCTCTCCTCCTAGTCGTTCTCTTCCTTTTCTTCCCCTCCCTTCAATAAGATTTTAATTAATTTTTAATATGTTAATATTTTTTGAATTCTCTAGTATTTATTCACTCTTAAACTTAATTTATTTTATAATTAA
>APFE030906328.1:55812-66735 GCA_000404065.3 Pinus taeda | reverse complement strand
GGGTATTTCCCTTTCCCAGTCCAAGTATGCTTGTGATATTCTTCGTCATTTTCACATGGAAGATTGTGAGCCAGCTCCTTCTCCCTTTCAGTCTGGAGTCAAACTTTCAGTCTCTTGTACTTCTCCTGAAGTTGATGCTACCTTATACCGTCAACTTGTAGGAAAACTCTTGTATTTAACCCATACTCGTCTGACCTTTCCTTTGCTGTTGGCCTTGTTGCTTGTTTTATGAAAAACCCCCGTGAAAGTCATTGGAAAGCAGCTAAAAGAATACTTCGTTATGTTTGAGGTACAATACAGTTTGGGATTCATTACAGTGCCAAAGCAACTCCTCTATTAGTTGGTTTCACTGATTCTGATTGGGCTGGTGACCCTGATGATCGGAAGTCTACTGCCGGTTATGTCTTCACTCTTGGTTGAGGACCTATTACATGGGCTTGTAAGAAACAGGCTGCCATTTCTCTTTCGTCAGCAGAAGCAGAGTATCGTGGTGCCGTGGAAGCTAGTAAGGAAGCCTTGTGGCTTCGTCAGATCCTATCAGAATTGGGCTTTGAGCAGCAGCATCCGACTACACTTTGGTGTGATAATCAACGTGCCATTCAGCTTTGCAAAGATCCAGTTCAGCATCAGTGCAGCAAACACATTGAACTTCACATGCACTTCATCAGAAAGCTCATTCATGACCATGTTCTTGAAGTGCCATATTGTTCAACAGATGATCAGGTTGCAGACATCTTCACAAAGGCTCTCACAGAGGCGAAGTTCACTAAACTTCGATATATGCTTGGAGTTCAGGAAGTTGTCACTAAGGGGGGATAGGCTCTAGTGCCTCCTTCCTTCTCCTATTGTGTCATATTTGTAAATCCTTCAATCCTATCCCAAGTTGTTCTTAAGGGGGGATGTTAGGATATTCCGACACATAGGAAATAGTTAAGTTCAACTTGGTCTAGTATAGAGTTAGGTATAGAGTTAGGTAAAGTGTGTTTCTTTACCGTTGTACATTTTGTAACTTACAATCCGACGGTCACGATATGTAGTGACCCAACGGTTCATTCTCTCCTCGGTATTACCGACACTTGATACGTGGCTTGACACCCGATTGGTCCATGAATTCTATTTAAAGCGCATGGAGGGTCATTTGTAGGTTCACCGTGCATGAGAGAAGCTTATGTAAATTTTCATTCTTTTATTAATAGATTGCCTGTAGTAGCCACGTTGGCGCAGGCCGTGGACTGTTTCCCTCTCTGAGGGTTTTAACCACGTCAAAATACTGGTGTATTGATCTGTGATCTGTTTGTGAGCGTTGTCCTTTTGGTGTTCTGTCTGAGGAACTTACCCTGTAAATTCCTACATCCATAACTAGTTAACTCATGGAGATTAATTAATTAATATTTTAAATGTTTGGTAAGACCAAATTCATTTTTACTTCCTATAGTTAGACCAAGGATTGCTAAAAATAGGAAGGGACCCAAAAATGCTATTTTTAGAAGATTTTATCAGTTTCATCTCTCACCCAAGGTGGCCAAAATGCTCATTGGCCAAACTGTTATTTTTAGAAATGTTATTTTTAGCAGTTATATTTTTAGCACTTTCTAAATTTAACATATCTTGTTGCACACTTTTCAACACTCCCTCTCAACAAGAAAGGCTTCCTCTTGAACCTGATCATGTAACTCTAGAATGTTTTGCATGCAACACATCTACCAAGTGCGGTTGCTCCAGCAAAACTCAGAACAAAAAAACTCCCAAATGACCTCTCTATTTGGGTAGAAACACACTCTGATGCTGAAACTCCACTTGTCACTAACAAGTTCTCCCTCTTTGACCTCTGTGCTATTTCAACATCTGCATGCATCTCGCACTGTTGCACCCTTCTCTATGCTACCCTGCACTGTCCAACACACTTGTGCCTCTCGCATTGCTACAACGTGTGTACTTTGCACTGTACTAGGATTCCCTGCACTGTAGCTCTCTCTGCAGCTCCATCCACATCTATCTCTACCCAATTAGCCAGTTCCTGTTACTCCACATCGGGGCTCCCATAGCAAGGTCTCATCTAAGAGGCTCGGTACCTCAAGGATCCTGCCCCTCCTCCTTGGGAGAAACACTCTACATTGCCCCACCTCCTACCTAGAGGTATGGCTGCATGTGATCCCTCTACGCACCTATCTCAAAGCTCCCCCCTTCTAGAGGTCTCTGCATGAGTAGAAGTCTCTACTTGATCTCCACTTAGCCTCCCTTACTGTGGTTTCTCCACAACCTCATGAAGCTACTGCACCAATCATGGCTCCTCCACAATCATCTGAGACTTCTTCTGGTGCTGCATGTTGAGAGGTAATTTACTCTCCCTCTCAACCACTAGGAATCTAACCTTTGCCTTGCTGATCAAGGCTTTTCATGCATCTTGTACCTCAAGTGTATACAGGTTCTTGGCTAGCACACCAATTTGTTTCATATTTCCCACCGTCACGAAACTTTCTAGAAAAAAGAGTTGATTTTAAATTAGCGATATTTCCTCATCTAAACTCTAATTTAACTAACTTTTGTTTTTTTTAGTTGGGTATTTTTCTGCAAGGAATCCAAATTTGCTATTTATTTCTGAATTTTTTTTACATAAATTTTCAGATCTGCTCTGCAAACTCTTGGTCCAAAACTTAAAACTTTGAAATCTCCTCTTATTATATTGTTGTCTCCTTGATCACCTATGCTCCAGTACCATGTAGAAATTCCCACCTGTAGATCACCAGGTAATGCAATGTATTAAATCAAAACACTTAATCTATTTCTACAACAATTCAGCAGAAACTTAATCGAACATAAGCAACATTAATAAGAACACATATAACTGATAAGAAGAAATCAATCACACATCACACAGAAGAATTTACTTGGGGAAAGAACCTACCTAAACCCCCATCTCTGTATTATCATACAAGTGGAAACATAGTCTGGATTACACAAAGCCTTAGCTCGGAAGCTATCCAACTCTAAGTACAATCCCTCTACTACTCATAGACAGTGAAAGGCTTCCCACAAACCTTCTCCTCTACCCTCTAAGCCTCCTATTTCTATGCACAATTTGCCCGGGTCCTCCAGCTACAACGTGTGTGATTCTCACCTCACACACAACACTGACTTTTGAAATAACTGCACAAACCTGAAGGAGATAAATCCTCATCATGGATGAGCTTCCTTTATAGGAAAAATATTCATCCAAATGATAGTACATTTTCCCTTCTCTGATCTTAGCTAGGTCTCTGTCTGAAGTGCCATGCATCAGTTATCCATGAGAGAATACTCAGATATTTTAAAATAATAGTTGTCACATGCATGCAAGCATCAACAAATTGTATCCCATTAATTTAACAACTTGTTAAATTAATCTACTAAACTTGACTACGTTAAACTATGTCAACTGATCCTGTTAATATAGAACTCATCCTTAGTTCCTGAATCAGCGGAACAAATCAAGGACACATTCCCCAATCAATGGAGAAATAATTTTATGTTCTCACAAAGACTTCAGTTTTCCTTCCCATAACTAATTAACTCATGGAGATTAATTAATTAATATTTTAAACTATTGGTAAGACCAAATTCGTTTTTACTTCCTATAGTTAGACCAGGGACTGTTAAAAATAGGAAGGGACCCAGAAATGTTATTTTTAGAAGATTCTATTTTTAGCAGTTTCACCTCTCATCCAAGGTGGCCAAAATGCTCATTGGCCAAACTACTATTTTTAGAAATGCTATTTTTAGCAGTTCTGTTTTTAGCACTTTCTAAGTTTAGCATTTCTTGTTGCACACTATTCAATAACAAAAACTCTTATAAAATTCATGCATTACATATTAGAAAATATTAATAATTTTCTTTAATATATATAATGAAATATGTGGACGCAAGTCAAGAAATAGTTTCTTGAAGAATTTGTTGTAAAAGTAATTTTACTATTCATGAAACTAAAATGACTATGGGAATGGAAGGGCAAAGAGAGCAATTTGATTCTAGAAAAAGGTTTAATAGAGGACTATTGATGCAAAGCATTAGAGCTTCCAAGCCATTAAATATTCCTTGTAAAAATAAATAAATGAAATGAAATAGAAGATAAAAATTTTAAAATGTGCACTTGATCTTTGAGAAGAATGTATATTCTTCTAAGTAAAAAAGGTTGTATTTTCTAAGTTGATATATTTTTTGACTTTTAGAACTAATGAGTCATAGATTTAGAAAAGCTATGGATAGGTGATATTTTGTACTTAAAGCAAAAGGAAACACGTTGAAAAAACATGGGAGATTTATGGATGATTTATTGAGAATTTTGAAAAATATGATTTATGGAGTGATTTATGGATTGATTTTAGGATTTAGGAAACAATAATATTGCAGTGATTTTTGGGTGATTTATGGAATTCTTTTAAGATTTAGAAAATCTATTTTTTTTTTCTTAATTCTACTTATTGTAAGCCTATAGGAAATGTTAAATAATGGCCAAATCCATTTAGAATCAGTCCAAGAGAGAGGAATGAGTGTTCTTGAGTAATTATATGTAAATAAATTGTTGAATGAAATCTAGTCTTGTGGGAAATTCAATGCAATATTTCTTCATCTATTACCTAGTCATTGTTAACTATAATAGTGTGGTAGAAATTATTGATTTGACATATAATATTGTGTTAGTATTCTTATTGGGCTAACATATTCCAGACATTAAAAGATAAGTCATCTATGCATCAATTCCTTAAAATAATTTGCATATGTGTGAGAATAATATATATTATATTAGATTTATCTTAGAAAAGAAATTGCATATGCTCTAGATTAATATATATTACGCTAGATTTCTTTTATAAAAATTGTAAAAGTTTGCATGTAAGAAAAATAATTACCATGTAAATAATGTTGTGAAAATCGCGATCGAGATTAAATCGGCGAATCGGGAAAAAATCGTTGTGGTACAAAAATATTCATTTTTTTCATTTTTTTTCAATTTTTTTAATATCTAAAGTTAAAAGTTTACAAAATCGTGTTGCCCCTACCCCCACGAATTTTTGGTAAAACAATCGCGATTTTTTGAGTAAAAATTGGCAAAAAAAAATTTAGGCGATTTTTTCGTATAAAAATCACGATTTGATCGACAAGGTGAAAAAATCACAATTTTTTCATTAAATCGTGATTTAATCGCAATTTTCACTATATTTTTGCATGCAAAAGAAGCTTCCATGAATCTAGAAGTTCGACTTCTTGAGAATAAGTTCGACTTCTTGAGAATACTGCATGAATTATTGAAAAACGAAGATAATATAATAGACTAACTGTAGAAAACATTTGCATGAGTTATTGAGAAATGAAGATAACTTAATGAGAATGATCATGAAAAGCTTTACATGAGCTCTTGAAAAATAAAGATAAATTAAGGAGGGTAATTCTTGAGTGGATTGTATGGGTTCTTGAAAGAATTTTGTGGGTTATGAACAAAGAAAAGTTAAGTAGAGTAATTTCTTGAAAATAAAACATGAATTTAAGTGGCCCATGCTATTGTCCTGAAAGTATTGTAGGAAATTTGTATGTTTTTTATGCATGGATACAACAACTATTTAGAGTAGATTTCTTGAAAAATAAATATGTGTTTTGCATACATGGAAATAACAACTTTTATGATCCCTTTTGGAAAGTAATATCTCTATAGGTGCACAAAAAAATAGCCACAATGATAGTTCTCTTGAAAGGAATAGTTGTTTATGTACATATACAGATAGCTAATGTGTTAGTGTTCTTAAGAAAAAAAGTGTGTTTTTTCGTGTTCAGTTATTTATATTGATCTTGCATGAAAAGAATAAGTTATTATGGTAGATTTATTGGAAAGAAAAATACATATTTTCATGCAAAAGAGAATATAACTATCGTGTTAGAATTTTTCAAAATAAATATGTGATTCCATGCAATAAATATGTTATATTTTATTTGGCTAAGTACATGTATATGCACTTAATAAATAGTAATTATAATGTTAGCTTTACTTGGAATAGAGCATGTATTTTCATGTACAATAGTTATTTCAAATAACTCTCCTTGGAAAAAATGCTTTTGGAAGGAATAGGTAATTGCATGAACAATAATAATACTTTTTATGCTAGTTTTCCCTTGGCAAAATTATGCAGTTGCATGCAAGATTATGTTAGCCTTATTTTGGAAATATTATGCATTTGCATGTAGGATTATGTTAGTTTTATTTTGAGAAAAAATCACATGTTTTCATGTAATTGTGAAATGTTTATGTAGTTATAGGAAAAATCATGGCTAGTGTGCTTGGTTCCTTTAGAAGAGTAAGGACAATTTTAGTAGTTTTCCGCTTGGAAAGGAAGGCGTGCTTGTACATGGGGAGTATTATTCAATGTGGTATTTATTTATAGACATGTTAATAGTTATATTCTTATGATTAATGCATGTGTATTGATTGATAAAGGAAGCATGCCACATTTTTTAGTTTACATTTTTGAATGCACATGAATAAATGATGAAACATCACTAGTATAGATTTATTCTTGGCTTGATTAATACTCAATCTAATCATGATATCAAAGGTTGCTAATAGTAGAAGTTGCAAGAAAATACTATGACCTATGCAAAGATGGATTATGTTTACCATTATGGAAGGAATCAAGTTAGTATTCTATGAAAATTGAAGGAATGTTAGCTGTAGGATGATCCACTGATGGGGAGAACTTGGCCCGAAAGACACAATGTTCAAGAATTTATGGCTAAATGATGTCATGATGATTCTACTAGCTTATAGCTAGTTCTGTTGCTTTTTATATGATATTATGTGTAATATTTGATGAAAATGGTCAAGGGATGGACTCCCTTACAACCATGGAGTGACGAGTGAACAACCTCATGAGCATTTAATAAGAAAATTAAATGTTTGTTGGTTTTCACCCTACAAGGTTTCCAGGTCATTATATTAGCGTCTAATTATGTGATTGCTTGTTGTGTCATTTTTATGATGTTAATTCCTTGCATGATGTGATTTTTATATTATAAGGAATTTCATTAGCTAAATGAGTTAAAATAATCATGGAATTAATGCAAGGTTACCTAAGGAAGTTAAGTTAATATGCTACAATAATCATAGTTAATGGTTGTGTAACTTACTAGTCATTTACTAAAAATTACTCTATGTAATGATGAATCTCTATCTAATGCTCACTGAATCATCATTGATTATAATTTGGAAAATAATAAGTTGGTAAATGTTGTAAAAAGCACTTTCATGTGAGGTTACCGACGGATGTTACAGTAATAGAGGAGATAATTAAGAATATCTTAGCACATTTTGAATGGATTCCTTGTCGAGATACTGAGTTCATATACATTCGATATCTTTTCTACTAAGTGAAGAACTTGAAGATAACCAAATTCAAACTAACTAACCTAAAATTTGGGTTGTTGGAGAATTCTTAGAATTCTCCCAAGGAACCTAGACATGTTTGGAAGAAGATTTGTCTTCTATGTTTTTGTAGACATTTTCGAAATGACTTTTCAAACATGGGTCCAAGTGATATTTGTTGGAGACCAAAATATTACTAAGAGTGGGGATGAATCAATGTTATTTAAATTTTTAACAATTATTTAGACATTAAAAAACATTTAATACTTCAACGATACATCAATCACATAAGATTTGGAAATAAGATGTTTGTGTGGAAACCAAGACAAAATAAAACCAGAAATATTATTTTAATTTTAGTGTAAATTCAAACACCAACTTTAATTTACATCAACTTATGTAGGAACCAACCTATAAGAGGCTCCAACCCCCTTTTTTTTTTTAAGGAACAACTCTCATTCCTTGTTATAAGAAACATGTTGATCTTTTGAATAACCTTCTTCAAGGAGACACAAATACCTTGGTAAAAAAATTTATTTGTTTGAAAAATATTCTCTGATTTTCTCTTTGCAGCGCCTTCTTTGTCTTTGATTTACTACAATTTTCATATACACAACAAATCTTAATAGTTCCCAATCTTCACTTAGATACTTCTCTTAACTCATATCTACAATCTCTATCTTCTATATGCTTCATATTTAAGGCATTCCTCGTATTCAACTTTTTCTTAGCCGTGTAATGCCAATTGTCTTTTTCTCATCAACAATTTTCTCAATTAGTAACTACAACTTATATAGATTTTCTTCCACTTTGCTTCTTCTCAAAAACAACCAAAATTCCATTTGTTTTCTACCATATTTTCACCTACAAAATCATGATAATCTGAGTGAGTTCAAGTTGTCTCGTCATTTTATTTTTGTTGAAAGCTTAGATTTTGAGAATTTTTCTAGTTTTAATGTCACCTTTAGTTTACAGTTCTCATCTCTCAACTCTTTACTGATTTCGGGTTGAAAAATGAAGCTTAATATTCCCTCAGCGTTGATCCAAGACTCATCCATTTGAATTTTTCAACTAACATATCCAAGAGATGAAGATATTTCCATCATTTCTTGTCCCGTATACTACCACCAACTTGTTAAGAAAATATAAAAGAGTTATGAGAACATGACAAGCATGTCTGATAGACCCTTTCATCCTTGTTCCTTAGCCATAAGTGACCAAGGAAAATGATTAAGGGATGGTACTTTTTTGGCGCATCGCTCACTACTCATTGTCATTTGTTTGAACCTCTTGTTTCTCTGATTGTTGAAGGCATATAGGATGATAGCCCCTGGGCGCTTTCCTACGAGCTCTAAGAATCAGAGGTTATGATAATTTCCGTGGTACTCATTTCTCATCACTCACGAGTCTATTATTGGACTATTATTGGACTGTATTTACATTTCTTGTTCCATTGTTTATCTACAATGGGTAGTGGCCAATGGCCCCATTGCATGAATCATGAGAAAGAAAATAAATATTTTAATAGTGCAAGGCCATACAAAACCAGTATTGGCACAGATCTTGAGGTATCCTAAGGTACCATGTCATGTCCACATGCACGAATCAAATCGTGCTACATGTATTTACTAACATGTACCTACCACTTGTACTATCACGTGTCATACCACATTTCACTCACAAAAAGGCTAGTTATATACCCAAAAAGGAAAAATCTACCTGCCACATGTCATCATATACACATGTACCTACCATCTATCTCCAAGTCATTTCCACGTGCCACATAGAGGTGTCACTTGTATTTCTATAATGTGCTTCCTTCCACTCATCTCCCATTATTTTCTTTTTGTGCAACATGTGTTCTTAGTAGTTCCATAAGAACTTGGGTGCTTAGGATAAGCACCGTTTGAGTAGGGTATATGAGTGAGGACCTTTCCATCTCACTACTTTCCAATCACCACCTATTATTTTTGTTTGCACTTTGAATGGGTCGAACAATCCAATAAGAACATCGATGCTTTATTCTAACGCCTTATTATTACGGGCTAAGGCTACTGACTTATCACTTGTTTGCCTTCTCACTATTCCTCTAGATATTTTTATCTTCATTATGGATTTGTTTATCGAGTAATGGGCCCACACTAGAACCATGAGCCTTTGAAACCGTTCATTACATTTCTACCTTCAGCCTGTAAGGAAGCGGATAAGGGAAACAATACTTCATGATTTTCAGACATCCTCTAATTGGCATGCATGGCTACTTTATGTCATTCATTATCCTTTGAGCGTTTCTGGAGGTAACTCTGTCCTCCTGCAACTGCGAGCTTTCGTAATTTTCATTCTTTGGACGTGGAGTTACTCATGCACTACCCATAAATAATGGGCCTTCAGCCATCCTTGACCGGTACAAACCATCGAATGACTTTCACGAATTAAAATTATAACAACGTATACAGAACACGCATATCACTATAGCGACATGTAGTTTTATTTTTCATGGTGAGACTAGTTTTATTTTTCATGCGACCATTTAGATACTGTCTCAGAGATATCCCAACTATTTTAAGTGTATTCTAGTTCTGAGAACAGAAATCCCTTTTAACAGTTGAACTTCCTCATCTGATGATCATCTTCTGCAGGAAGAACTATGCTTTCTCTTGATGCATCCGGCAAGAATTTTCAACTAGAGATACCATAATAATGGAAGAAAACCACCTCACCCTTTTCTCAAAAACATCGCCCACAGTAAAATATTTGAGATGCAGGTTCTTTGAACACCTTGACGCCATCAAATTCTGTAGAGAATGTGGCCTAGAAACCCTAGTGCTTAGTAAGATACACTGACATTTCATACCCACATGGTAAGTTATTTTCATGAAAAGAGAAAACTGTCGTTCTCATGAAACATTGATTGTATTACAATTTCCTAAGAGTAGGAATGAAAAGAATTCAAGGTGTGGGTATACAACTCATTTAATAGACCATACATGTGCAAAACATGACAGTATTTACGCTCCTACCTTTTCTTCCTGGACTGCAAAAGTCGAAATTATATAAACTGCACAAAACTCATGTCTTCCTGTTAAAAAAATATGCCTCCCCACTAACGCACTTGGAATTAATCTTGCATAGCGAGGGCCGTCAAGCTCTTTACACACGAACGCATACAACTAGGAATTCAATTTACCCCGAAAGGCAAAAAAAACAACCTTTCTTAATGACATCTCTCACCAACAGGGTTGGAATTTGGATTCTTTAGTACATGTCAAATAATTTTTTTTTGACTTTTTGGGTTTTTATGTTGGTCGTCAAGAAAAGTTATGTCTAAAATTTTCAATCACACCACTGTGTTAATTTGTTCTCACATATTTATAATAAGAAAAAAACAACATGACCATGACTAAATGATTTGTTGAATCATAAAGCTTGTTTTACTCATGGATGGGATCCATAACTCCCAAACCATCTAGATTTAGTGCTTCTCCCAAACACATATACAAAAATTATGAGTAAATCTAGAAATCTATTTTACTCA
>APFE030906328.1:27151-55315 GCA_000404065.3 Pinus taeda | reverse complement strand
ATATAAATTCCAAATATTACTGTACTTAATTATTAATCACTCAATATAATATATTACTGCTATCACATATATACCTATAACTTTAAATAACATACACCTATAACTTTAAATAACATGAAATTAATTTATTTCAATAAAAACAAATATTAGAGAATTCCAAATATTATTTCACTTCTTTATAAGGCACTTCTTTATAAGACTCTTGTTTGAGAGGGTAGTAATGACTTTTTTGCAAAAAAGTGAACAGTAAAAAATAAGTTTTAGAACTTTGAAAGGCCATCACAAAAAACACCTTTTTAAAATTTTTAAACCTGAAATAGGGTCAAAATGCCTTGTTACAGGCATTTTGCCTATCAAATTCCTACCATGCTCACCAACACCATATCTCTGATTTTCACATAAAACCAATTTATTTATGTATACCTTAAATATTAACATATAAAAAGGAGATGGTATATAAGAATAAGCTATTACCCGAATTCAATAACATAATTTTCTTATGTCATAATACAGTCTTCAAGAGGAAGTATTTCGGTATAGAACCTAAATTGGGTAGAACGAATGCATCTTTCCACAATCCTCTCATATATATATATATATGGAATTAAAATAGGGAGTTTAGTCATTCCTCAATAATATTGGATTCTTCTTCAAAAAGTCTCAATTTCCATGGTAGTAAAAATTCATTATGAATTTTATAGGATTTAAATTTCCCTGATAGATTTTGGCTTATTGTTCTTTAAATTTTACGGAGGTATTTGAGTCTATAGGCCACAAGGTTTGAAATTTTCTCCGATACCATTTGTAATGAACCTCCATGGATTACCGGTAAAACTAGCTACTAACCCCTTATTCTAAAAAAAAAATATTCTTTTATACCTAAGATTTTGTTCTTAGCAAAAGTACATGGAGTCCTAAAATGTATAATGTTTACATAAGGTGGGTTCATCGCGTAGACTTGTCCATCTATAAGACATTAGGTTAGTCAACTTTTGTCATACTTTACAAATAGAAGTGAGGATTCAATATTAACAGACACTCAGCAACACTTTTGAACAAGCTCACACCAACTGTAAGGAAACTTGATTTGAACCTTAGCATAACCACATGGATAGGAATCTTGTTTTGAATCCTACCTGCATAGTCCCTTTCATGCATCATCAACTAGACTAGCCTCATAGGATACTTTTCTTTTGTCATGCAAACACAGATAATTAACTTGTTAATCATACAATGCAAACATTATTTCCTCAATTGGTCAACATGCATAAGCATTTATCACTTTAGAGAATTATGGCATACCATATCTCTTTAGTAAATCTAATATGATCAATTAGACAATCCATATTCATCCCACATATTCATACATAATCTCCCCATAAACAATGTTAGTATTTATACAAGTGCATGCCATGCTTCCTCTACTAACTCTATTCTTGGATGAAGAAGGAATCACATCTATAATATTGCGATCACTCTCATAAAAATACATCAATATAGGTAATCAAATTATGTACAATATGCTACCACACATGAGTATTAAAATTGTCTATCCACTCATATAATTTCACACTAGAAAGCCACATGCAAGTCGATCATGATAAATCTAATGCTTTGATACAATTATCAATAGCTAAATTCCATGATTCCATCATTTCTCATATATATCAAAAGTCACATACATAAGACAAAAGCTATTTCCATATAGATAACACCTCATCTATACAGCTGAGCTACATGATCTAACCATTTCAACATAAATAAATAAAATATAGAGGTAGGAACTCATACTGTATATTCAACACATATGAAGCCAACTAAAACAATCACTTATAAGGAGGAGCATCACCACCCAACCGTGAATCACCTCTCATTCACCCCATCTAAAGTTCTTGCCAAGGATCAACTGTGATCCTTTGGTCAATGCACTAGGTATTTAATACTCTCTTTCATGATTTAGTTTTCATTAGTGTTGTCCAGGTTTTATGGATTTTTCCATTTTCCTAGGTATTTTTCCTCTTTATCTCCCACAAGGCTTTTCCTTATAAAATATTTCCTTTATCTCCTACAAAGCTTCTATATCTCATTGATGTTTATCTCCCATCCATCTTGTGGATCACCAATCCATCCAATCTTATCTAGAATCACATCTAGAAGTTTTATCATGAAAGATTCATGTCTATCCCATTCCTCAATGGGATTGGGCAAGAATCTCCTCTCTCTTGGTGCTCCACCATCCAAGAGATTTATTTTATTAATCTATTTAATAATATATTTTTTTCATATTACATATCACCTAGCTTCCTTGGGTTAGTTTTAGAATAGTTTAAGCCACAAAGGAGGGTATCACACCTAGCTTTCCTCTTAGATTTACAATAATTTATCACAAAAGAAAGATATCTCACCTAGATTTAACTCAGCTTTAAGTTTAAAAATAATTTACCACACAAGAGAGGGTGTTATACTTTAAAATATATATATTGAAAATAAAAATAAAAAACTTATTTAATAAATAATAAAAAAATACTTTAGAAATTATAAATACAAATTAGGACGTGTGGTTAATTGTTATAATCGACGCAGGTCCGAAGCAGTTAGAGTGGTGATTCATTGTTCGAGCCACCCTACCAATAACCCTTTTTCCTTAGTCGAGTGGGAAATTGATATGCCATGCCCAGCAGGGTGCCAAAGGGCCATCAATATGTCGTGCCTCAAAAGGGACCAAACGGCCATCAATAGGGCAACTCGAGCCACCTGCATGTCGATATAGTTGTGTTTCTAATGATCCTTTAGCCTTGATTTACCACCACGCTCTATCAAGGATGAAGGGACATTCAAATATTTATTTTTTTTATTTTTTTGAGTAATTTCTATTAAAAAAATTATGTCAATAATTATGTTTGAGAAAATATCTTCAAATATTATATTTGGAGACAAAATTGATAAAATAAATAATTTTTGAACTTTTCTTTTCAATTTTTTTCCCATAAAATCCATTATTTGACTCATCATTTTCAGCAAAAGGCTATGAAATATTTATTTTTTAATTATATTCTATATAGAAAATGTGTCTTTTTTTGTAAATTGTTTAAAATTGTTATTGTTTAGTAAACCAATATTTTATGTGTAATGAATTATTAATGAATTTATACCTAAATATATAAAAGTTCTAACTTCAAAGTATTTAATTTTATTAATATTTTTTGACTTGGCAGAAAAAAAAAAAAGAAAATTTTATTAAATAAAAACATTGCAAAGAAAAATAAAAAACACGAAATTGGAAAAGATTTCAAAAAAAACATTTCAAGAAAAAGAAGAACAAGACAACATGAAAATTTGCTAAATAACCATCATTTAAGAAAAGATGTGCATACTTAATAAATAATCAAAATTAGAGTGTCAAAATATGCTCCTCCCACCTAAAAAAGAAAAAATTATATGAGTCAACTCTCTTCAAAATTAGCTTGAAAATCAACAACATTTCAAAACAATATCCATTCTTAATACATAAGAAAATATCAAATTTCAAAAATATGCTTCTTCAAAAAAATGGTTGATGTTGCATCAACACTTTTCCAAATCAACATGAAAACCATGATTTGATGCAATCTCTGAAAAAATGAAAACTTGGTACAATTCTAGTTAAGTTGGTAACTTTGTTAGTGGTGAAAAAGGTGGATGATGCAAAATTAGTGAATGTTCCATCGGAAAACTTCTCATATGCATGGAATCCATTCGTAAAAGAAATATATACTCAAGAAGAATAGTCATCATTTGATAGGTTGTAGGATGAATACATCTAGGAGGATATAATGAAGTAGTCAAAGGCCATCAATAGCATCAAGAAAGTGTGAGGACATCGATCTTTTTAGGAGGATAGTGAAGAGAAAAGTAAAATGTTCATGTGGGTGTGAGGATTCAACCTTACAATCAAAGAAGAAGGAGTTGTATAAGGTCATCTTTTTCATGTTGTAAGATAGGACACTATGCTTACTAATATCTAGAGACAAAGAAAGGAAAAAAGGATATGCTATGAACTATAGTTGCATTGATAGAAGAAAAGGTGTAAGAATTCGCAAAGAAACATAATTCTCACCTATTTCTTACATTTCCTTAAGCACAATACTAGCTAGTGTGTGGCTATTGGATAATGTAGCCATAAGACATATGTTAGGAGCATGGGAAATTTTTGACGACTTGACAAAGTGGGACTTAGAGTTTCATGTGGTGTTTTATTTTCATACAAAACATAGTGATATTCCCATTTGAGTTACAAAGCATGTTGGGATTGAAGGATGTACTATTCTTTTTGAATCATAGGAGAATCTGTTATTTATGATAAAGAAAAATTCGTTTTATTTTTAACATTATAGGACATAAAATAACTCATAAAATCCATGGGATCTAGCTCTAATGATGAAAAAATAATCGTACTAAGAGAGGGAAACCTATATAGGCTAAGGGGAAAACCCATATTAGCAACGGAAAGAAGCAGAACAATGACAAAGAACATGGAGCGAGAAAACATGAAGGCTGATAAACATAGAGGTAGTCATCCTGCGAGTTCAAGTTGGTTGGAGAAATTAGTAGATCCTTCCAATTATGTTAATCAGGTCTCATGGTATGAGATGACCTTATAGGGCATTCAAGACAAAGAGAGTTCTAGTATTTTGAAGAATATATTTAATATAATATATGAAAATATGATAGAATAATGAGGTTACATTTCAATATATAGTGGCTTCTTGATAATTTTGAGTTCAAACAAAAGCATGGTGTATTTCACCCAACATGCATTCAGTTAGGGTTCTAGGCTAGTATAAGGAATGAATTATAGGGAAGACCATCTTAAATAAGTCAACCTAGGAATATTCTATTTTATAAAACTCCTCCATTGAGTAATTTATGACTATTCAATTTCATATTATACTGATCATACTTCTCTGCACGGTTCTCTTCTTGATGTACTAAGTTGTGTTAATGATGGCCTATTGTCTAGGTAAATCCTCCCTGTGAATGGAGATGATCCCTCTAGCCCAATGAGTGGGTCTAGCAACTGAAGTGACAATCTACTAGATGCTTTCCTAAGTTGTAATTGAAAGGAAAGACGAAGAAGATGGCCTACCTAGTTCTCATGCTATCTTCATCTCCTTTGATTAATACTTTGAATCACTTGTGCCATGGGTCATTCTTGCTACTCTCATCGTTTATGCACTTGCACAAGAGATCATCACAAAACAAATCATGCAAATACAAATTGCGTATCCAAAAGAAACCTACTTAATTGATCAAGGAATTTTAAGCTAAATGATACATGAGCAAACACATTTAGGGAAAATGAACTAGAAATTGTATATTATTACAAAATAAGGGGAAGCATACAAACAAGCATTGATGTTGATAGGCTCTCCTTGAATTAATATCCAAATACAAGCTAAGCTCTCCAAGGACTCCTTCTCCAAGCCAAATGAATAACATATAGGCACAATCTTAGCATAAGGGTGTAAATAGACATAGACCAACCATTTGCGAATTGGAGAGTATGAATATATAGACAGGGAAAGGGAGCTAGGACCTATCTAAAGATAGGATTACACCCTCATCTCAAGGAGATAGCTCTTATGGATAAGACCAAGAGGCCAAGTTGGAATAATTCGACCTCATCTATGCCAAACAACCACGATCTTGCCACTCTAGAAGCTTCTAGATCACGAAGCTTCTCATCCTCTTTGCGAAAATTTCCTTTTTGGGATCATCGTGGGTATATAAGTGAAGAGAGCAAGGCCATCATGAGTTATGTATAGTGAAACAAGTGATCATCTCATTTTTTGGCCTCATAAGAGTGATGATAATCAAATTAGGGTTTTTGATCTATTTAGGAAAGTGCAAGACATTTTCTAATTAGTGTCTAAGGGAGGATCTGAGCTACATATGTGAATGAGTACACTGCATGATGGTCATGTTTTGGGCACTTTATGTTATACCACAGGGAAGTGCAGAAGGTGTGACAAAATATTGTGTAATACATGCCCCCTAAAGCATGAAGGCAAAATGAGGAGTGATGGCTGAGATTATTTATGAGCTTTTGCAAGGATGGGGACAATCACTATCAGGCGACCTGCTAATCAAGAATTCATATACATATACATAGACATATCAGAGATCAAGACATGAATCTATGGTATGGACGCAGCAATCTAGATGATAAGGACGATATGAAAAGATCCATGGTATGGGCACAACCATCTAAAAGAGAAGGATCATCTGTGAATCTAAGATCCAAGGTATGGTTGAAGCCATCTGATATAGAAGGATCACCATAAATTTAAAGTCCCATAGTATTGTCACTACCATCCGTATAGCAGAAACATGTGTACAATCATGAATAACATATAACTCCACAAAACCTGATTCGTATGAGACAAGACTCAGGGTCTTGTGCTCCATCCCGACCTGATCAAAGTAGGAATTCTAACATGTGAATAAATGTGTTGAAGTCGAACATGCTAGAAAACCACTTGATTACTAGCCAATGATGTGGATTGTTAATAGGTACAAGAGAAGCAACTAATAATGAAAATGGATCTCAAGGTACGACAATAAAATCTGTGAATGTGATAATGAAACTGAAGTTGAATATTCATGGAATCATCCAATCAAAGGCCAATGATGAACACCTGTCATCAAATTCAAAAAACTTGCCATTAGGGCATGCAAGCTCTAAGGTACTGAAAGGGAGTTTCTAAGGCGTCTTCTTGGATAATGAGCTGAAGTCGATAGGAAGTGTCCCTTCAAACGAGGGAAATTGTGAGTCCCTCATCATCGACATGAAATAAGGAATAAAGTGGAATGAAATGAATAAGATCAAAGACTATAATAATAGGTCACACAATGTATAGGTAAATAACTATAGATAGGAATTATCTTGAACGTCGACAACATGAATCCAAAGTGTGGTAGCATTTGTTTCAACATATAAGTAAAGGCCATGAAGATAAAATTGAATAGTCATATGAGAGGCAAAGATGGATCACCCAAAACTGGGAGGACAAGTTACGAAGTTAGGATATCCCAAAGCTGACACAAAAGCAGAAGAGTGTCATGTTCAAGAGCGACATGCTGCCTATACAAAGGATGTTTCATCTTTACTTTTCCACACTATTTTGATGGAGTATCCTCATTATTTCTATCACAAACTTGAAGGGGTAATATATACCTGTCATGTAAGTTCATTCTTCGAATGAATCTAGCCTAATAATTTTTATGAGTCCTAGGAAGGAGAAACTCAGTCTCATCATGGTGACGAGTCTTTCATCGTAAAATTTTAACAACTTTGACGTAAGAATAAATCGATGTCTTTTTTATATTTAGAGAGTTTGAAAAATACGAAAAAGAAAACTTCTTCATGTCCATTTTCATAATTTGTCTCTCAAACCTAAAAAGGTATAGAACAATATCTAAGAGAACCTCTTGACAATGTCAATCAATGTGTACCTTTTTTTGTAAATAGTCAATCTCAGCATGAAAAAGGGTTAAATGTATACTGAGGTGACCTCAATTCATTTAATTTAACTAGTTCAAAATGAAAAGGATTCAATGATCTTTTCATGTTTTGAGAGCCAGAAAACATATTAAAGATGACTCCTCATGGAGGAACGAGTGGTATAAAAGGATATAAACCGGTTGTGGTAATTATGGAACTACTCAAACATGTAAGGGTTAAGAGGTTGGCTAATAAGACCACTCATCGCATATGTTCCTCATGCAATGGTAAAACAACCAAGTGAAAGGATATGATCGAGCAAAGAGATGGTGACGATGGAATAAAAGTCCAAGGCTAATCTGGAAAGGATCATTTGATAAAAATGGCAATCACGAGATGTAAAGTGGGAATAGTTTCTTTTTTACACAAGCTTGAAACATGGGAAACTATGCATGAGTATACTTGAAGATGGTTTCATTTTTTCACAAGCTTGAAAGATGGGAAAAAACCTATGCTTGGATTTGGTTTCATTTTTACACAATATTGAAATGGAAACAGACTATGCTTGGATTTGGTTTCAGTTTTACACGAGCCTTAAAACGGAGAAAAACTATGCATGGAATAAGTTTTCATGACCCCAACATAATGACTTAATTCAAATTACATGACTGCCATGCTTCATTTCATTCACCTAAGAAGAGTATTGGTTACTAACAGGTGGATGGAATGAAGGTTCACTTACGAGATCAAGTGAAAGAAATGATTGAGATTTTATGAGATCTAATCAAAGATTCGAATTGGAAGGGGATTTTTTTAATTTTTTAACAAGTTTGAAACATGAAAAGCCATTCTCATGATACCATGTTTCATTTTTTAATGAGCATGACATAAGTAAAAGAACTCTTCTCATAACCTATTTCATGTTTTAATGAGGTTGACATAGAAAAAGAACTATCCTCATGAGGACCTATTTCATTTTTTAACGAGGTTAACATAGTAAATGAATGATCCTCATATCTTTTGTTTCATTTTTTAAGGATCTTGACACAAGACAAGGAAATTTTCTCCAACCCTCTTTATCACAGAACAAAAGAGGCCATCACTTCCAAGAGGTTCTCATTAGATGGGAGAAGAACACTTTGGAAAGGATACATGTCCAAAGATCCAATAGAAAAATAGGGCTCCAATGTTACGAGTACATGGTGTACTACATCACCTACTAGATCATCGGTAGATGTGGGCATGGAATAGGTGGCCATGTAATTAACCTGTGGCAAGGCTAATACTGCTTGCACATAAGCACAATTTAGTGATGATGGTTGATGCCTAGTTGACTCAAGACCAATGAATGTAAGTTGATCAATGATCACAATGCTTCCTTCATGTGGGAAACACATCACTCAAAAGAGAGAAGAAACAAGAACTCCCATAGCATAGATAGTAACAACCAAGGAGTATATTAAAATCTAAAGGTCCTTGGACAACCATCACATCTATATAGACAATATTTCCTCCCAAAGTAATAGGAAACTTAGGAAGGATCCCTAACAGTTGAATAGTTCCTCTATTAAAAGCTAACATATTCTAAGTGATGAGGACAAGCTGAGGAGAACCTAAAGCTTTCCAACCGGATGAGGATAGAATACTAATAGATGCACCCTTCTCTATTAATGTGTTAGGTATGGCCATATGGTAAGCATGTACAATAATCTGAAAGGTACATAAGGCGGAAGGCAATATCCTATTAGTTGACTCCAATCAAAAGAAGTGACTAAACTACTCAGAGGGGGTGTTGTAGGAATGTGAGGACTACCCTCTTGCTCTATGCGAATATGAGAAATACTCTCATTCACCGTGGGAACAGGAGGATTTCCCTTCAGTTCATTGGAAACTGAAGAAAGTAGAACAACTTGAGTGGTATGGGGTTCACTCTCTACCAGAAAGGGATGGTTAATTAAAGGTGGAACTGACTCTACCATTTTCTTGACCAATGGTTGGTCAAGAATGGGCTCACAAGACTCACTTTTAGAGAGAGTGGGGTTGATCAAAGATGAATTTTGATCAATCACTTGATCAAGTATAGAAGAATCAAGGGTAATCTTTCGATACCAAATTAGAAGATGAGGTTGAGAAGCTATAAGATTTTCCAACTCTTTAGAAGATTCATCCATTAAAGGACAAGGTGAATGGGATGATTACCTTTACACAACTTACACATAAATTTTAATTTTCCCTTTTTCCCATAGGCTTTACTGTTACTAATTGAAGTTTTATTAGCATCATTATCACTAGAGGTTGAGGAAAAATGTCGATGTGAACCAGTAGACCACACTTATAAGACCTTGGTAATACCAAGACAATTCCGAAGAAGGTGGTCACCCTTACATAACATGCAAGGGAATTTAAATTTTTGGGGTTCATTAGAATATTTACATTAATTTCATTCATAGAAATGGTACTTTGGTTGACTCCTTGCTTATTTTTCTTTTTCTTCTTCATCCTCTTCTTCTTCTTAGCTTCCTGGTTACTAGAATCCAGAATTTCACGAGGTGAAGAGGAATAATGGGGTGAAGAAATAGGTGAAGAAAGCAAGGGGTCAACCTTGGGATCAACATGAGGTTTATGTTTTTTATGTGGAGGAGCACTTGGTTGAAAATTATTTTGGACACTCGGAACCATTGAGGTCAAAATCAACCAAACCAGCAGACAAATGGTCAATCGAGGAAGGGACAATGTCGCAATATTAGGAGCACAAGTATTTCCAAAAGAAGGAAAAGGACTAGGATTCCCATCAAAGGGGTGTCCTTGACTGGTAGACTCACGAAATGTTTCCATCAGTATCAACCTAAGATCTACTAAGTAGCATGTCCACAAGAAGGATGTTGTTCCATGGTCAATTATTTCTAGAATTTGAAACAAAAACCTTTCCTTTTCATGTTTTAAGAATCTAGAAAAGGATGAAAAGATGAATCTAGTCACTTTAATTCATTTTAGTGATATTGAAGGGACAAGTTCTCGATGACCTTTTCATGTTTAAGGAGTTAGAATATATCGAAATGAATACTTAGGATACTATAGGTAAAATGGATTACCAAGTAACTATGAACTGCAATATACACCTTAACAAATAAATTTACTAAGAACTTGATGTACGTGCACACAATCTCTAGAATGTTTTTTTCGGTGTATCACATTTACAGGGTGACAGAATCAGCTTCCTATGGATAATGATTTTCAACCTATGAGAGTCTCCCTTTATATACCTCACGATACAGAGAGCACAAGTTTATGCTAGCACTGTCTAATGCAAGAGTATTGTGAATGTTAGGCCCCTATAATACTAGTGATTCCCACATTAATATTGTCATTGTATCCCTTATTATTATTATTGTGCCCCTATTGTCCCCATATTGTTATTAGTATGCCCCATAAAAACCCACTATCGTTATTTTTGTTCCCTTATGTTATTACTGTTATGTCATCTTGATTATATTATGACCCCTTAGACTCCTATATATAGAAGGGAGGTTTAGTCATTTGTATCATCGAAGAATTTTTCATTTGTGTAATGTAAAGGAGGTTTCCACCTTGGAGAGGCTAACTTCTAAGGCATTGAACTATCTTTTCTATCTTTTGGTGAGCTGGTTTCCTAACATTTGGTATGAGAGCTTTGGATTCTAGGGTTTCGCTGCTCCAAACAAGTCATCATGGAATTTGCGATATAACCCTTTTTTTGATACGTTTCAGAAGCTACAAAGAAAACCCATTTGAGATGAAATTGTTCCAAACTTCATGACCGAATTTTAGAGTTTTTCTTACTATATTTACAGAGATCTGATCTAAGGAAGTTAGGGGTTTTTAAAACTCCTAAATTACATTCCAAACAGGTGACATAGGGAAAATCCTCATAAATTTTGTTTTCAGCATCATATTGATATTTTGTAAGTTTCACAAAGAGGACACCGTGTTGTTTTTTGTGTATCAGTTTCAGGTACTAAGGTTGAAACAGTGGCATGTGGCACATCACACAAGTTTGCTCTACTGAAGTAGTTTATAATCAAGTCACTATGGGAGATTTGGCATAACTCTTCCTTGGACAAGCCAATCTTGATCAGACTTGTGGGGTTAGAAAGAGGACTTCGAGGGATACCATAAGACAAGATTTTAGATATTCGAGATCCACAACTACAGAGATATAACAAATTCAATATCGAGCTCTTACAAAGTGAGAAAAAAAGGTGTGTAGTTTATTTTAAATTTTGCATAAGATTGGTTTGAAAATTTATTTTGAAGGAATTCAAAGGGAATAGTGTAGAATATTAGCATTAATTAATGCCCTGAAGAAAGAAAATGGAAATACCTAGTAAGCAACCTGAAAGCTCTAGCATGACTCTTGAAGAAGAGGAAGAAATGTGACATGATATATCAAAATTACAAGACCAAGTACAACAAATTTCATTCTCACTAAAGGTAAATGAAGCCAAGATGAATTGCATGGAAGCTAATATGAATGGCATGCAAGTTAATATGGAAGATAAGATGGATGGAATGGAAGCTAGGATGAATGGCATGGACGCTAAGATGAATGGCGTGGACGCTAAGATGCAGGAATTGAAGATAAATTTGCATAAGTTTCTACAAGAAATGGTCACTAATGGTGAAAGGGTAGTAAAGGAATGTCATGATGAGAACAAAAGAAATGTTAATCATGATTTCATAGACTCTAATGTTGGATTGAAGACCCACCATGGTCCAAAAATTGATATGAGGATGTTTTATGGCAAGGATCCTGGAATATGGATACTACAGATGGAGCAATTTTTCGATCTCCGTAATGTGAAAAACACAAAAAAGGTACGTATTGCAACTTTATATTTGGAACCAAATTATTTTGTATGGTATCGATGGCTTTTCTCTCATAAAAAAATTTTCACTTGGGAATTTTTTACGAAAGAAATGATAGCACATTATGAGGATACAAAAAGCAACACATTTTTTATCCAATTGATAAATCTCAAACAAAATGGTTCAATGATGGAGCACATTCATGACTTCCAGAAATTGAACATAAGGGTAAAATATATTCTAGAGGAGCATCTGATTTATCTGTTCATGGGGACTTTAAAGGATAATATCCAACTTTAGGTTCCCCTTTAGGAACCTGGTTTATTGGAGAAGGCATTCAGGTTAGCAAGAAAAATGGAAAGCAAAATTATGGCAACCAAGAAGCCTACCAGTGACAACTATAAATATGGAAGTGTTGTTGCCCCTATTGTTCCACAACCTACAAGCTTGACACCACAAAAAATGGAAGAAAAAATAGCCAAAGGGCTTTTTTACAGTTGTGATAGAAAATACACTAAAGGTCACAAGTGTGCTGAGAAGAAATTATTCTAAATAGATTGTGAAGAGGAGGAAGAAAATGAACAAGAAATTTCAAAAGAAGAGGATATACTACAGGAACAAACACTAGATAAAGAAGAAATGAATCCAACCATATCTTGTAATGCATTGGCTCGAATTACCGCTCCTCAAGCTATGAAGGTAGAAGGACATATCAAGAAGAAAAAGGTAATAGTGTTGATTTATTCTGGAAGTACTCATGATTTTATTCATTGTAAGATAGAAAAGGAATTGAATTGATTCCTATATCGAGCAGTAGAGTGTCAAGTGATGGTTGCAAGTGGAGGAGCAATAAATTTCTATAGAAAGTGCCATAACATCAAGCTATCCATTGGATAATATGTATTGAATAGCCCAATGCTTTTCATTCCAATGGGTGGTGTTGATGTTGTACTAGGAGTCCAATCGCTACAATCCTTGGGTACATCAACTTTTAATTTTCAAGAACATTTCATGAAATTTTGTGTAGAAAGAAAGGAAGTTGAATTAAGAGGTATTATAGGGAAACTGGGAAAGATAAGCAGCTCTAACGGTATGAGAAAGCTTCTAAAGAAGGAACAATGATGTGTAATTGCACAATTATGTTTGCTAGAGGTTCCCACATTGAAATCATCTATTTCTCTAGATCTCCAAAAATTCTTGGACAATCATTCCAAGCTATTTGAGACTCCCAAAGGTATCCCACCTATTCATGATCATGATCATGCTATTCATTTGATTCTAGGAAGTGTCCCTCCAAACATCAGGCCATACATATATCCCTATGCCGAAAAGAGTGAAATTGAATGTATGGTTACATAAATGCTAGAGGCTAGTATTATTCAACCTAGTCAAAGTTCTTTCTCTACTCTAGTAGTATTGGTGCACAAGAAGGATGGATCATGGCGCATGTGTCCAGATTATAGGGAGCTCAATAAGCTCACCATTAAAGATAAAATTCCCATTCCTTTCATTGATGAATTATTGGATGAATTGCATGCATCAATTTACATCACCAAGTTGGATCTTTGTTCAGGATATCATCAAATCATAATAAAGACTAAAGACATTCCAAAAACAACACTTAGAACTCATGAGGGTCATTATGAATTTTTGGTCATGCATCTTGGCCTTACCAATGCACCTTCTAAATTTTAAGGTTTGATGAATTCCATTTTCAAACCCTTCCTTAGAAAATTTGTGTTAGTATTTTTTGATGATATACTAATCTATAGCAAGTCTTGGAAGGACCATGTTGAACATGTTGACAGGGTGCTCAAACTATTGGAGGAGAAACAATTATATGCAAAAATCTCCAAATGTTTCTTTAGAGTACAAGAGGTGGAATATCTAAGTTATATTGTATCTCATAAAGGTGTTAAGGTAGACCCTACCAAAATTAAAGCCATTAAGGAATGGAAAATCCCCTCATCCATAAAGCATCTTTGAGTATTTATCGGGTTGACAGGGTATTATCACAAGTTGTTAAGAATTATGAGAGAATAGCAACACCTCTAACAACATTATTAGAGAAAGATGCATTATCATGGACTCCAGAAGCAACAAAGGCCTTCGAAAATATTAAAGAGGCAATGTGACAAGCACCGGCCTTAGCTATGCCGGACTTCACAAAAACCTTTAGTGTGGAATCTCATCATTTAGGAAATGGAATTGGTGTTGTTTTAATGTAAGATGAAAGACCCATTGATTTTGAAAGTCATCCAAACAAGGGAAAGTATTTACACAAACCTATTTATGAGAAGGAAATGTTGGAAATAATACATACACTTAAGAAATGACGACCCTACCTAATGGGAAGACATTTCAAGGTAAGAACAGATCATGATAGTCTTAAATTATTTTTAGAACAAATATTATCCTCTGAAGAGCAACAAAAATGGGTCACAAAGATGTTGGGTTATGACTTTGAAATCATATACAAAAAAGGGAAGAAAAATGTTGTGGCTGATGTACTCTTAAGAAAGGATGAGGATGCGGAAGCATTGTTGTACGCCATTTGTAGATTGGATAAACAAAGCAAGGGATAAATGGAAGAATGAAAAATAAGTGTTGGAACTCATTCGAAAGTTACAACAAGATCCCAGTACATCTGATACATTTAGCAAGAAAAATAATTCATTATGGTACAAAGATCGCTTATACCTATGTAAGAATTCCCAACTCAAACAAAATATTCTTATGGAAATTCATAGTTCTCCCTTAGGAGGGCACTCAGGATTTTTAAAAACTTACCACAGGGTTAAGAAGAAATTTTTTTGGGATGGCCTTAAATTGGATATTGAAAATTTTGTGGTAGAATGTTTGGTTTTCCAACAAAATAAAGTTCAAACAATTAAGACTCCACGTTTATTACAACCTTTACTGATTCCAAGCCAATGTTGGGAGGAGGTTTCAATGGATTTTATGACAAGTTTACCCAAGTCCGAGAGAAAGAGTGTCATCATGGTGGTAGTTGACAGACTTACCAAGTATGCACATTTTTGTGCATTATCACATCCATTTAAAGCCGATACAATTTCTACTGCATTTATCGAAATAATTCAAAAGCTACATGGAAACCCAAAGATTATTGTAAGTGAAAAAGATCCCATTTTCACTGGAAATTTTTGGACATAATTATTTTCTTGTCTCAGTAATCAATTAGCTCATAGATCATCTTGTCATCCTCAATCTAATGGGAAAAGTGAGATAGTAAGCAAATGTTTGGAAGGATATCTTCGTTGCTTTGTATCTGATAAACCGACACAATGGGTCAAATGGTTTCCTTTAGCTAAATGGTGGTATAACACTTGCTTCCATATTACAGCAAAAATGACCCCATTTATGGAACTTTATGGATATCATCCACCATCCATAACATCATATTTAAGAGAAAATTATAAGGTTCAAGGAGTGGAACATCACATCGAACATAAAAAAAAAGTTCTCCAACTCTTAAAGGATAATCTCACGTTGGCACATAATACAATGAAACAACAAGCATATCAACATCACAACAAAAGAAGTTTTAATGTAGGTGACTAGCTATTCCTAGGGCTACAACCATATAAAAAAATGTCCCTCAAGCAAGCTAAGAAGGATAATAAATGATCACCAAACTATTATGGTTCGTACAAGGTGTTACAAAAGATTGGTACTATGGCATACAAATTGGACCTTCCTGCAGCTTGCCGAGTGCACCTAGTTTTCCATGTTTCATGTTTAAAGAAGGTTATAGGTGACAAACTCCCAGTTCAAAAAATATTTCAAGAACTTGATGAGGAAGGAAAAATCGTATTGGAACCGGAAGTAGTCACAGAAACAAGAACTTGATAGCTACGAAATCGATCAATTTCAGAGTATCTCATCAAGTAAAAGAAATTATCTACTAAAGATTCCACATGGGAGGATGAGAATTTTATGCAGAAGCATCTAGAACTACTCAAGCATTGAGGACAACACTTTTCGGAGTGAGAGGGGCATGTTAGGCCAATATAATACTAGTGACTCCCCCATTACTATTGTCATTGTAACCCTTATTATTATTAATGTGCCCTTATTGTCCTCATATTGTTATTAATATGCCCCATAGAAACCCACTATTGTAATTTTTGTGCCCTTATGTTATTACTGTCATGTTGGCTTGATTATATTATGACCCCTTAGACTCCTATATATAGAAGGGAGGTTTAGTCATTTGTGTCATCGAAGAATTGTTCATTTTTGTATTGTAAAGGAGGTTTCCCCCTCGAAGAGGCTAAATTCTAAGGTGTTGAACTATCTTTCCTATATTTTGGTGAGTTGGTTTCCTAATAGCGAATGACAGTTGCAAAGTTTTATAGAAACCAGGACACATATGTAGCCTAGACCACTAAATATAAGTGTTAATGTTTCAAATTCTCCTTGGATATAATGATGATTTATTTTTCACTCTAATGTAATCAATGTAATCTAGTGTAAAAGAGCAAAAGAGAATTAAGATAACTCAATAATTATGAAAATCTCTTTCACATTAATGATTTTGAATGCAACAAATGCTTCGAGAACTACTTAAAATATAAACACTTTCGCTTTCACTTTTGGAAAAACAAAATTCAAATAAAATATTTCCTTTCAGTTCAATAAAAAAAAAAAAATATCTAATCGATTGCTTGCCAAAGGGAACTAAAGGGACTTTGAAAGCATCTACTCAATTCAACACTAATGAAAATAGCTTGATACGCAAGAACCAAAAGTGATTTACAAGATACGTCCAAACACAAAAACACTCTTTGAAAAAGGGAAATGGATTTATGGAAAGAAGACAAATGAGTGAATGGAGGATTACCTAGAAGTCCTAAAACCCTAGAAGGTAAATCAAGCTCCAAACACACTTAAACCAAACCAAGAAGCAACTGTAATCATACAAACATGTCAAGAAATACAAGGACACTAAAATCACACTAGTAAGCCACTGATAGAAGGCAAAAAACTCAAAAGAAGAAGACAAACCCTAATTTTCTTTAACCTCTATTATAATCGTACCAAAAGAAAAGAAGCGATCATCGCTACTATAATCAACATATCTACGATGCCATCGCAATTGTTAGAGACAAAACCACTATGGTTGAGAAAGATAAACAAAAAGAAAATCTTCAAGAGAAACACAAATAAAAAGGCTTGAAGCAATTATGAGAAAGTAAAAATAGTTACAAACAAGCAAACAAGTCTCGGAATGGACGGTTGGTAAAACTCATCACAAAAACAAGGTGAAGGTTTGGATGGAAAGGATCATAGGTTCCCTAGTGGAGTCATCATTGTTTTGTCTAGGTAAATCATCTCCGCGAACAAAGATGATCCCTCTAGCCCAATGAGTGGTTATAGCAAATGAATTGAGAATCTACTAGACACTTCCCTAAATTGCAATTTAAAACATAGACGAAGAAGATGACCTACCTTGTTCTGAAGCTATCTCAATCTCCTTTGTTGAACACCTTGAATCACTCATGCCACGGGCTTGTCCTTGTTGCTCTCAGCATTTATGCACCTGCACAAGAGATCAAGATACAACAAGGCATGCAAATACAAATAACATATCCAAAAGTAACATACTTAACTCATCAAGGAATGTTAAGCTAAATGATACATGAGCATACACATTTAGGGGAAATGAACTAGTAATTGTATATTAATATAAAATAAGGGGAAGCATATAACCAAGCCTTGATTTTGATAGGCTCTCCTTGAATGAATATCCAAGTCCAAGCTAAGCTCTCCAAGAACTCCTTCTCCAAGCCAAATGAATAACATATAGGAAAAATCTTAGAATAAGGGTGGAAATAGACATAGACCAACCATTTGGGAATGTGAGAGGATGAATATATAGGCTAGGAAATGGATTTAGGACCTCTCCAAGGATAGGATTATGCCTTCGTCTCATGGAGGTAGCTCATAGGGATAATTCCAAGAGGCCAAGTTGGGAGAATTTTACCTCATCTATGCCAAACAACCTCGATCTCACTGCTCTCGAAGCTTCTCATCCTCTTTGGGAAAATTTCCTTTTTCAGATCATCACAGGTATATAAGTGAACAAAGTGATGCCATTGAGGGTTACGCACAATGCAACATGTGATCATCACTTTTTTTGGCCTCATAAGAGTGATGATCCTAATTATGGTTTTAGAGCTATTTCCTTCATTAAAAGCTCAAGGCATCTTCTAATTAATGTCTGAGGGAGGATCTAAGTTGCATATATGAATGAGTACACTGCATGATGGTCATGTTTCAGGCACTTTAGTTTATGTCATAGGGAAGTGCAGGAGGTGTAACAAAATACTGTGTAACATGGCCAAGTTATTATTCCTATGGGTTTTGGAAAATGATGGTGTTGGTGTCAACTTCATGAATATGAATTTTATCTTAAATTTTTTCAAGATACTACGAATGGTATTGGTTGAGTGGCTAGCGAAGAGTATTTATAAGATCATCAACGAGACCTTTTGATTTGGGTATCTTATATTTTTGTAGATAAATAGATTTATAGTGAAAGAATAGTGCTACCATTATTCGAGTTTCGAACATGAGTGGGATATGTATTTTATAAAGAAATAATTTATCCCCCTAATAGTGTCAATGTCAAAAGGAAAAAAAGCAAGTAATATGGCCTAAAATTTTCAAATAATTTAATTTTTTTCATACAATTTATAAGAATTAGGGAATTTCACAATACAAATCCTTTTCTACACCCTCCCCCTTCTCATATTATTCTTTTCCTAGTTAAAAATATATTTCAAATCTGCAAATTAATTTCACTTGTACACAAAAGAAAAGTTTTTAATATTAAAATATTATAGATCTAGATACCAAACATTAAAGAAACTTTATTGAATCAATAAAGTACCTTCTTGATGGAAATTCTTTTGTTGGAAAGAAAACTAGGCTTAAATGTTGGATTTTGTTTCATTAATTTATCATGGCCTTCTCCTCACCACGATATTCTCATGATACAAAATAATATTTACCTTCGCTCTGATGTCATAATAAGCTTATCAAAAATGTCATTAGACATGTAATTCTATTGATAAGGAAAAAACACATTACATAAAGGTTGAGAGACATAGCATATATATAACCTCTCTATCCTATTATTTGTTGAATTTCCATGAACTTGGGTCTAGCTTAGAGTCTTAAAATCACCGACGCTACCAAACAAACAATATCAACCGTAAACTACTTTACACAACGTTAATATAAAGCAGTAAATCACATATGCACAATACACACAATTTTAAACAAAATTGTACAAATTTGTGTACAATCCCAATCTTTGCTATATTAAACAAACTAAGTAATACAATAGTCTATGGTTTACAAGATACAATGAAATTTTTTGTTGCAGCTTCTATGTCGTATCTCGTCATGTTGGTCATTCACTTCCATACCTCTCACTACTAGTACCTTATTCCATCAAGGCATCTACACTTCGAGACACCAAGAGCGTTGTCTCCTATCACTGGTGCAAGACATGTGTGCTATAACAAACACAAGCTCATCAACTTCTCTCTTGGTAGGCCTAATCCATGAGCTTCAACCTTCCAACCTAGGAGAAACTTTCATCCATTAAAGTGTTTCACTTCGGCACTGATCTTCACCCAACCTTCAACTACTCTTCTTCCTTCAAGCTATCAAGTCTAGCACTACTTTGGGTAGCCAACTCATTTCCCTCCAACTAGCTCTATGACACCCAATACTTCACTACTAAATTTTCTCCTAGGAAGACACCTTCCCTCCCCAGAATGTCTTCCAATTGTCTTCAACAGGCTGCTTTATAACCTAATCCAAATTGGTCAAATGCTTTCACCCAACATCCCTCCACAAAACACTACTACAACAATGATTTCACTATTGTATGTTGCACTCCTCATTAGGGCATGTACTTCATCCCTAGTTCCACCACACATTAAGTAAACAAGCCCTTGTAGTTCTGCGATTCACCTTAGGAACCCTGCTCTCATGGCTCAATTCCTCCTAAAAGTGTTTTCCACCATTGAAAACCCTTAATGCAACCTCCAAATTTGTGCTATAGCCTACGAACTAGCACAACAACTTGTTGTAGCATTCGTCCATCACAAATGTTACCCAAGCAATCCCAAAAAATAATGCTAAGCTCCCTCATGAACTTTTCCTAGCTACCATTAACCTCGACCTTAGGAACATAAATATATTAGCCCAAAAATAAACCCCTGTACCTTAGCTAACTTAGCCTCTAGCATAGGTTTCATGCCCTTCTTCTCACGTTGTCCAAGACTCCTTTCTTGCTGCAGCTAGGCTTCCTATCTTCTCTAAACATTAGAGCTCCTTCTTGAGAAGATGTTGCACTAAAATAGATGATCGAAATGACTCCATATCAGTTCATATTTATATACATATGAAGGCTCAACGTCACACTTGAAGTGACACATCCATTGGCTCTAAAGTTGGCCTACTTGACAACCAATAATTACCTATTCAACTTCAAAAGTTTATATCTCTCTAATGACAAATTTGATTCAAAATATTCTCAATGCATTGTAATTATATCTTTAATAACTATCATCTTCATATATCACATGTCATAAATCCATAATCATGTTTTCCCAAATCACAATTGGTTCCAAGACCCCATACTTGGGTTCCAAGCACACAAGCTTCTATTATAGCACAATTCCCTCCAAACCCTGAGCCCTAGGGCTTGTAGTACCTCCCAAGATACACAAATCAACACTCCCTCTTAGTAAGGGAGGTAATTCCAATACTAGGAAGTATCTCGTCATCATCATCACTGCTGGTAACACTTGCCCAGCTCTCGGTGCTCACAATTGCAACAATCCTTGTACGGTGAACTACACCCTCCTTGAAAGTGTCCTTGTCACTATTGAAAGCAACCCACTTCTTATTCTTATCCTTCAATATCTTCCACTCTTTCCATGATTCATTCTTGGAAGTTGTAGGAGCGCCCTTGTTCACCACTCACCACGTGCTCTTCTTAAGTTATAAAGTCTCCCTCTGAATCTGCAAGATCCCTCTTAGTCTCTCAAACCCGGACCTTCTAAAGAAAGTGTACCTTCCTCGAGAACATGTACCTTCTCCCGTAAAGCCTACATTTGCACCTGCACCTACTCTTGCTTCTCTAGAACCTTTACCTACTCCAGTTGTTGCTTTTTGTCATCCATTGTTAGGTCTTTATACTACTAGTGTAACCCTTTATTGTTATTAGTGCAACCCCCTTATTGTATTATTGTACCCATATAATACCCACATTGTTATTATTGTGGCCCATAGAAGCCCACTATTGTTCTTTTTGTCCCCCTACAATATTATTGTCATTTAGGCTCTGATTTTATCGGACCCCTTACACTCCTCTATAGAAAGGAGGCCTTGTCATTTGTATCATCCAAGAATTGTTCATTTTTGTAATGTAAAGGGGGTTTTCCCCATGAAGAGGATTATTTTTAAGTCGTTGATCTATCTGTTCTATATTTTTGTGAGTTGGTTTCATAACATTTGGTATGAGAGCTTTGGATTTTATGGTTTCACTGCTCCAAATAGGTCATTGTGGAATTTTCGCTATCACTTTGCTTCTGAGACGTTTTAGAAGCTAAAAAAAAAAAACCTTTGATCCAAAATCTCATTGAACCTTGGATCTAAATTAGAGATCTTGTATTTCCATATGTTCATAGATATAATGTGAGGAAGTTATGGTTTTGAAAGCTCTAGAATTCCATTGCAAATAGGCCATCATGGAATTTTTTATATAATTTTTGTTCTACGAAGTTTGAGACTCTGAAAGTAAAATCCATTTGGGCCAATATACTGGTGAAGCTCGGGCCCAAAATTTAGATCTTGTTGCGCTATATGTTCAGAGATATAGTCCGATAAAGTTAGGGTTTCTGAAAGCTCCCAAATTAGATCTCAAACATGTCACCTTGGGAAAATCATCATAACTTCCTCCATGAGCATCAGATCGAAATTTCGCTAGAATTTATAGAAATAGGATAGATTATAGTTTTTTTCTCATCATTTTCATGTCTAAAATTTGAAACAATGAGATGTGTCAATTCGTACAACATCGCTCTACTGAAAAAGTCTATAATGAGGTCATCTTAGGAAAGTTGGCATAACTTTGACTTGAAGAATCCAATATTGATGAGACTGGTCAAGTTTGAAAGAGGACTCAAAGAGCTACCACAAGATGTTATTTCAAAACTTGTAGATTGAAAATTGTTGAGTTACATTCGTTTCAAGATCGAGCTCCTAAAATCAAGAAAAGGAAATATGAGGAAGTTTGATGGAAAGGATCCGAAAAATTGGATACTACAGATGGAGCAATTACATGATGTACAATTGTTACAAGAGGTATGTATTGAATTGTTATATTTAGAATCAAATCAATTTTTATAGTATAAAGGGATTTTTTCTCGTAAATCAGTTGTCACTTGGTCAATCTTCACAGAGGAGATGATAGCACATTATGAGGATAGAAAGAGAAACACCTTCTTTAGCTAACTGATAAATCTCAAACAAAAGTGTTCAATGGAAAAGCAAATTAAGTACTTCCAAATATTTAATATAAGGGTAAATGATATTCGAGAGAATCAAAGGATTGATCCCTTCATAGGGAATTTATAAGATAACATTCAACATGAGGTTTGTCTTTGGGAACCTGATTCATTGGAGAAGGGATTTAGGTTGGAAAGAAAAAATGAAAGTGGAATTATGGAAACAAGGAGTCCTACCACTTGGACAAGCATGGCCTTTAGGTTGATGACCAATTTATTTCCATAATTCTGCTTACAAATTTTCAATTAGTATCTTATTCAATCAAGGCATCTACACTTTGACACTCCAAGAGGGTTGCCTCCTATTAGTTCCACAAGTCACATCTTCTATAATGAACATGGGCTCATCAACTACTCTCTCAGTAGGCCTAATTCCTAGCTTCAATCTCCCACGCTAGGAGCAACTTTCATCCATCAAAGTGTTTCGATTTTTCACTCACCTTCACCCAACCTTTAGCTACTATTCTTCCTTCAAGATATCTAATCTGGGGCTACTACTGCTAGCCAACTCGCTACAATCCAACCAGCTCTATCACACTTAATACTTCACCAATGAATATGTTCTTAGGAAGACACCTTCCCTCCCTGAATGTCATCCAATTAGCTCCAATAGGCTTCTCTATAATCTAATCCAAACTCGTCAACTCCTTTTATACAACATCCCTATAGAAAACACTGATGCAACATTGTTTGCATTGTCTTTTGTTGTAGCCCTACTTAGGGAAAATCTTGTAACCATAGGTCCACCGCACAAACATCAAACAAGCCCTTGTAGGGTGTGTTTAACCTTGGAGACCCTCTTCTCATGCCACACTACCTCCTAAAGGTGTTTTCCACCCTTGACAGCTCCTAACAAAACCTCCAACTACAGGCTATGGCCTGAGGCCTAGCGCAATAACTTGTTGTAGCTTTCAACCTTTACAAATGTTAGTGAAACAATCCCAAACAGCATTTACCTCCCTCACGAACTATACCTAGCTTCCATGAACCTCGACCTTAGGATCAACAATATATCAGCCCAAAAATATACCTCTTTACCTTATCTAACTCTACTTCTAGTATAGGTTTCAAACCCTTCTTCTCACCATGTCCAAGACTCCTTTCTTGTTGTGGCTAGCCTTCCTATCTTGTCCAAATTTCAGAGCTCCTTCCTCAGAAGACATTGCACTCAAATGGATGATCCAAATAACTCCATATCACTTCATATTTATACATATATGAAGGCCAAACTTCACAGTTCAAGTGACACATCCATTGGCTTTCACATCGGCCTACTTGATAACCAATAATTACCTAGTCAACCTCAAAAATTCATATCTCTCTAGCAGAAACTTAGATTCAGATGATTCTCAATGCGTTAGAATTGTATCGTTGAGAACTATCATATTCATCCATCACATGTCATAAATTCATAATCCTTTTATTCCAAATCTCGATGGGTTCCAAAACCCCATACTTGGGTTCCAAGTGCACAAGCTACACAAAACAACAATATCAACATGCCATGTGTCCATGCTCAATAAATGAAGGATAATCATTGTGATAAGGATCTAGGAAGGCATAGATATCTTTCAGGGAATATAATATTTCTATAATTAACTTTATTATTCTAGAAACTACATTATAGAATAAATTTATTGATCTTAGAAAATTATCTATTGAAACAAACTTTAGGTTTATGAAGTTAACATTTTGTCACTACTGAATTATCTTTCCTTGGATCCAAAATAAATCAACTCAAGATGTCCATTTCAAAACATATATCTTGGCTAGTGTTGACCATATTGGTGAAGGAACTAATCAAGTACTTGTGCAACAAGGGTTCCATCAGTTTTGAATCTAAATATGTCACCTTCATTATATTACTAAGAATTGGTGTGTCCATAGGATAAAAATCCTACATAAACTACATACTGACCCAACCCAAGGAAAATGTCCCTTGCTCATTTTCAAACCTCCAAACCCAAGAGATAATACATCATACCAATATTCTTGAAGTCATGTTTAATGTTTTCTTTGTCCCTTGAAATGAGCTTATTTGGACATTTAACAAACAAGTCAACAATATACAACACCAAAATGAGAAAACTAATCCCAAAAAAAGATAATATAGGTTATACTTTATTTCTTATCTAATGAATCTGATATATTGAAGATATCCTTCTATCTTGAAATACCATTCTCTTGGTCCCTTCTATTTCCCATACAAAAGTTTCTTAATCTTAAAAATATAGGGATCATTCCCATTTACCTCAAATCCCTATGTTTACTCTATGTAACTTCTTCCACAATGATCATATTAAGGAAGGTTGTCTTCACATCTATTTGATGTATCATCCATCACAAAAATGAAATAAAGGACACAAATTCTCTAATATAAGTGCATTTGGTGACTTGAATAAATCTCTTATTTTAGTTCACTCCTTTCTAGGAAAACCCTCATTTCATGAACCTCACTATGAACTTTTCAATATTACCATCTCTTGAAAGATTCATGTTGTAAAATCACCTAGAAATCACAATTAACTTCCATTTTAGTCATAACACTATGTTCCAAACATCATTCTTCATGATGGATGATTACTCCTCCACCGTGGCATCTTGCTATATATCCTTCTCTACCTCCTTTTCAAAGCTAGAAGACTCAAAATATATGATGTTTATTTCCAATTCCAAGTAGTATGGAAACCTCTTGAGATGTTTTCACTCTATTAATGTAATTAGAGTATCCTCAACACACTAGTATGTATCCCTTAATGTATGAGTGAACAATTAAGGTTTCCTACAAAAAAGTTGAAGGGTCTATCTCCTTCTCTCTTCCTGAATGTTTTTGTACTTAAGACAAAAGCACTATTGACATTGAATTAACCTTTATATCTTCATAATCATCATCCTATTTCACTTAGATAGGTTTACGGGAATTTATAGATGCAAATTCATATTTAAACTTTACATCACTACTTACTACTAGTTTTCTTTGCTTTGGAATATAAACCTTGCAGGAATTTAAAGTGTTATTGTAACATACAAATAAACCCTTACAATTGGATAGTCCCAACTTGATCCTATTTTCTATTGTTACATGATATTAAAAGGACAAGAAAAGATGTAGAAATGCTTCACCTCTAACTTCACATTGGTAAATTACTCCAATGTCTTATCCTCCAAGATCCTATTATGACACGAGTTATGGATGTACACTATTATGTAACATAAAGAAACATTGTGAAGTTTTGGTAATGAATCATGGCCTTAGTATCACTTAGGATGGATTAATTATTTCCCTTTGTAACTCGCTTTTGTGTTGTATATGGAACATTTAACTCCCTCTTAAGTCCTTACTTATTGTGGAAACCCTCAAAATCATTAAAGGTATACTCACCCCCATTATATCATCTCAAGACTTTGATCTTCTTCCCTATCTAATTTTTAACTAGAACTTTGAACTCTCAAAACTAGCTAGAGAGTATTCATTTGTATTTAGAAACTAAAGTCTTGTTATAAAAGAGGATTCTATGGATATTCTAAACCTAATGCATTTAGATGTTTAATAGACTTCCTTCTTTCTAATAGTTGATTTACTACTATAAATTCTAAAAAAAATTAATTAGAAAAATAGAAAAAAATAAAATAAATATAGCATCAATCACATAATAGATGAAAAAAACAATAAAAAAATAAAAAACATCGGAGAGGAATTTCTCCTCTAAATTAGATTTTCATTCCTTCCATCAAATATTACAAGATGATCTCTAAAACCTACCAAAAACTAGTATTTATGTAGTCATTACATCACATGGATCGAATATTTTACAACTTTTACATATGAAAATGATAACTATAGTAACGGCATGGTGTAACACCTTGTTTTTTATCCTTGATATATAAATATAACCATGACATATATTCACATGAATATCTTGTTAAAGATTTTAAGGATATAATTATATTTTTAATTTAAATGAAAAAATTCCAACAATTGAATGAATGGGTGGTGAATATGGATTTATTATGAAGCCATGAGTGGGAATGGTGTTGAAATTACATTTTGCTAAAAAAAATAAAAAATTGTTGAGCTAAAATTTACATTTTTTCAAATATGAAATAATTTAGTTATTAATGTCATTGAAAATGGTAATTATGAGGTATCTACAAGTATCCAATTTGAAATTGTTTTACTTGCACACAAAATTATTAATTTAACCTCTCAAACATCATCTTCAGAAGGGCCAAATAGTGTCAATTTGTGTGCAACAAGCATGGTATGCAATGTGTTTGGGGATAATATGAATGAAAATACATGGAAAAAAACATTCTATTTGATAGAAGAGTAATGGTGGATTGCTACATCCATTTTATGTCTGGAAAAATGAGGCACAAACATGATTAACCAAGTTACAAATGAGAGATATAGTTTTTGGTGTTTAGTTGGGAAAACCTTGCTATGAATATAGAACTTAGAGGAAAATTATTATCAATTGATACCTATGATGACATAGTTATAATGTCTCTTGGAAGAAAGCTTATGTTTAGAATGACGAGGGAATTTTGCCTCTCAGGTACTTTAGTAGCCTTGAATGTTGTAATATGAGGTTTGGGCTTGCACGAACTATGTAAAAGAAGTCCTAGACATGTTACTCCAGAGTAGGTTGTCTTAATAATTTCTAAATCTCATTACAATAATACAAACCATGATTTTAAGAAAATTCTTCACTCAACATTCAAAAATAAGAAATAGTAATTCTCATTAATGAATAGATACCCTCTAAAAATTTCTAATCTAAATTTCAAATTTGGGTTCAAATTCTTGTTAGATAATGACCAAACTTTGAGGCCTCTCTAATAGAAATTATAAAGCTAGTGTATAAAATATGAAAAAAATATAAATGTTCCTCAACACCATTGGTATTGGAATTATTACAAAATTTTAAATCTTAAAAATGAATTCAAGCCTTAATTCTCACCTTTCATCATGGGATGCTATTTTAACTTAAATATTCAATGTGGTAAGTTGATGTGTTGCTTTTATTTGGATGATAACAATTAGGCCAATAAATTGAGTAACCATGAATAGTGTGATTGTAAATAAAGATAGGATGATGGAAAACATTAAACACATATTTCGATTTTCCTTATTTATTAATCTAAAAAACACATTAAACTATTTATTCTCTAGTCAATCGACTATTAATACTATAACACAATAAATTTATTAACCAATTA